>PJEM01012208.1:11950-48607 GCA_004023845.1 Helogale parvula
AACTGAAGGTAAACTTAATTCCTGGAGCCAATAGTTATTTATGACTCTTCAGGAACTAACAGCTATTTACTGCTGCTTATCTTGCTGTGATATTTAACAAAGTTAGTCAGTTCTGCCTTAGTTTTTCCACCAGAGTTAGTTAATACTGTTTTAACTTTTCCACCAGAGTTCTTTAACTCTTTCTTTGGCTCCCGGCACTAAGGTAAAGGAAAAGAAAAAAAAACAATAGCCGCAGTTTTAGCACAGCATCTGAGGAGCCGATAAGAAAGTCCAGCCAAGCTGTCTCCGGCCTTGAGCTGGGAGTGGTAACACTGTCCAGCCCTGCAGGTGGCTGATCTTAGGTCAAGGCACACATCTCTTCCCCTGGCTGCTCTTCTGGCAGCTCTCCACAGGTCCTCCTTTTTTTATATATATTTTCAAAATAGAGCTATTTCCAAAATGTGATAGTATAGGCAAGCAAAAGACTGTGCCTGTCTTAGGTTGGGGGCCTGCCAATCCTTCTTACCCGTCATGGGCATACTCAGAAGCTGATGCCTGAGTAGCCTGTCTTAGGTTGATAGGATGGTAAGGCCCTTCTTACCCGTCATTGGCTAACCAGCCCACGCCTCTTGCCATAATATAGCTCTTCATCGGCCTCCTGATCGGCCATACCGAGCTTGTGATAATGGACCTGGAGAGGCTGCATTTTGATAGCATCTATTTGCTGCCTCAGAAATGCCATGACTTTATTTAACAGAACAGGACCCAGAGATACCAGGATCAGCAATCCCAGAATAGGTCCTAAGAAGGGCAGAATATAAGGAAGAAGTCCGTGGAATCCAGTGAGAAAGGGGTTATCAGCAAGCTCCCTTCTTCTTTTCTCCAAGTCCTCTTGAAGGTTTTTGATCTTGTCTCTGACAACACCGGACTTATTCACATAGAAACAGCACCGCTCCTGTAAAGCCAAACAGATTCCTCCCTGCTCAGAGGTGAGTAAGTCAAGGCCTCGTCTGTTTTGTAGGACAACTTCTGCCAAGGAGTCCACCTGATCTTGGATGTCTTGAATAGTATTGGAAAGAACTTGTACATCAGCAGTTAGTTGCCTAGAGAGCTTATTATACTGGGTCATGGATACACCCAATCCCACAGATCCTGCAGTAATTGCTGTAGCCAGCCCTAGGCCGACCAGTAAGGGGACAATTTGAACTGCCTGTTTACGTCGGCTGGATATGTAATCACAACTGGGCACGGGGACAGGATCATCTCCAGGAATGATGCCTATATCCGGGAGAAGGAAGGGCAGGGTGCATAGCCCCATCCAATTGGCAAGGAGATAAGTATAAGCTCTATTATTGCCACATACAAAAACAGTGTTATTACTAGAGCAGATAGGGGATATATAGTTGTGAGTGATATTGCAATTAGAGAAAGAGGAGACAAATGCTAGGTCTATCCCAAAACTGTCGTTGTGGGGGGGTCGAGTAGAGGCAAGTAGCGTTATGGAATAATACAGGTTGCATCAGCAATGGGGGGATAATTACACAGGAGGCATTGCTGAATTCAAGGTCATGTTGCTGAGGGAGGGCCACGGGCACAGGCACCCCCATTTTTAGGCACAACCAACAATTTTGTGCCAATGAAGGATTAGAAGCATTTAGAATTTTATGGGCGCTTTCCAAAATGGAAAAGGCAGAAAAGTCTAAAGTAGAATCTCGAGGTCCAGGAAGTGCTAGAGGGTGATAATTAAACTTAGGATTTAATTCCTCCATTAATTTTTGAACTCTATCTTGGGTTTTGGCCATCCTATATTGATCTTGCGGTCCTCCTCCATCGGAGATATGAACGGGAGGGGACACATTCCAACAAACAGGTTTTCCCACAGTGCTAAGGCAGGAGGACTGCATCACCATGTTATTATCGTTCCCTTTAGCATGAGCGTTCCAACCTAGGATGGCCATGAAATATGTTTTATTATCATTTTTACTTATACATGGCTGGACAGAACTATAGCAACTACTGTGCATGCTATCATAAAAGGTGGTACATGGGCAGAGCCCAGGATGACCGTCTGCAACAGGAATAATCTGTGGTTTGGACACACAGAAATATTTTATACTACGACTACCGGACCCCGAAGTTACAACCACTTGATAAGCTGTTTTTGACCCACAATCTATGGTGGCTAGAAGAGGGTGTCGAAACACTCCATCAGGGCCTTGTACCCAATTTGTATGGCATTTTCAGTTCTGCTGCGGCAATCGCAGGGATTCCCTGTCTGTTGTTGTAGCAGTCGCCTGGCCACAGAAGGGTCCCCGAAATCACCAAGTGTATGTTTTACCAGATATTGAAAAGCTGCCATCCAGGGGAGGTACCACCATCTCCAAAACATGGTCCCTAAAAGAAAAGACAAAGATTTTTCTCAAGGAGATTTTTCCTCCCTGGAAGGCTGAGTGTTATGATCAATTTGCTTTACTAGTCTCTCCGGCAACCATCGGGCTGCATCTGCTTGTCGTGAGTAGATGCACACTGCTCCTCGTCCCCAGATCAAGACAAGGTCAGGACCATACCACTTATTATCCAAGGGGTCCCTCCAAAGCACGGTAGCAAAAGTTTTTTGCGTCTCATTGTGCCAGAAACGTTCAGCAGCTGAACATCCTTCTTTATTCAAGGTTAAAAAATTTAAAATGAAGAGAGAATGATGTAGAAGATTTCTGGGAGATCCCTTGATGGGGTACCATTCCCTCTTTTTTATCTTTTCAAGGGTATTTTTTAAGGACAAATGTGCCCGTTCCACTATACCTTGTCCTTGTGGGTTATAAGGGATTACGGTGATGTGTTTAATGTGTAACTGTTGACAGAATTTAGCGAACATGGTCCCAGTATATCCGAATCCATTGTCAGTTTTTATTTGTTTTGGAACCCCTAACACTGATATAGCAGAAAGCATGTGTGCTACGACGTGCTTTCCTGCTTCTCCAGTTTGTAAGGTAGCATATAGGAAGCCACTGTAGTATCAACATTCACATGGACATACTTTAGATTTCCAAACTCTAAAATGTGTGTGACGTCCATTTGCCAGATGGCATTGGGCACTAGTCCTCGAGGATTTACTCCCAAATGAGGAACAGGTAAATGCACAACACAAGAAGGGCACTGTTTTACTATCTGTCGTGACTGTTCACGGGAAATCTTGAACATAATTCTTAAGGTGCGGGCACTAAGATGATGGATAGCATGAGCTCTTGAGGCCGCTTCTATTCCTGCATCTTGGATATTATAGATTTCTCTTGTGGCTGAATCAGCTCTTTGGTTGCCTAAAGACAGAGGATCCGGAAGGCCAGTGTGGGCCCTTAAATGACCGATGAAGAACGGATTTTGTCTTTTATGGATTAAAGACTGAAGTTGTGTAAAGAGAGGAGCGGCCCTGGAGCTTTCTTTACTCTGGGCTGCAGTCTCTAGCAAGGGTACAGAGTTAGCTATATAAGCACTGTCTGTGTATAAATTAAAAGGTTTATCATGAAAAGCAGAGAAGACCGCAATAACTGCAAGAAGCTCCACAAGTTGAGCAGAAGTGGAAGGGGTGGGAAAGCTTATGACTTGATCCTCAAAAGTATAAGCCGCAGTGCCCGTAGAGGAACCATCAGTAAAGACTACTAAGGCCTGTGATAGTGGCTGTCGAGAGGTTTTTGTTGGGAATATAAATTCATAACTATTAAAGAAATGTAGGAGTTTATTAGGTGGATAATGGTTGTCTAACCTACCTAAAAAGGAAGCACACGCAATAGGCCAGCAATCAGTAGTCTGAAAAAGCCAGTCAAGCTGTCCTTTTGAATAGGGTTGTATGATGGAATCAGGCTCCTTGCCAAAGTATTTTAGACTTTGTTCTCTCCCCAAAATAATGAGGTCAGCCATGGCCAAATAGTAAGGATAGATAACCTTTGCAGGTGAGGAGGGGAGATGCACCCACATAATGGGGTTATTTTGCCAGAAAACTGCTGTAGGAGTAAGAGAGGTTTTACAAATAATAAACATTAGGGGTTGATTATAATCTATGGCAGTAACAAACTGAGAATGGATGGCTTCTTTCACAATCTTTAAAGCTTGACGACCCTCACTAGTGAGAGATCTAGGAGATTTGGGATCTGGGTCCCCCTGGAGTATGTCAAACAAAGGTTTGAGCTGCCCAGTGGTGAGCCTAAGATAAGGTCTAATCCAGTTTATATCTCCCAGTAACCTTTGGAAGTCATTGAGTGTCTGCAGAGTGTCTAATCTGAGCTCTAGTTTTTGAGTAGTTATGTGGGCTCCTGAAATCTGAAAACCTAGATAAGTGTAGGGGTCTTGTAACTGCGCTTTTTCAGGGACTATTTGCAGCCCGTGGGCTTGTAGGGATGATTGTAGGTCATCAAAGCATTTTAGCACCTGTTGGCCGCCCCTCCCTGCCAGAATAATGTCATCCATATAATGTATAGTGTACAATTCTCTCCAGACATCGCGTACCTTTTGTATGGCCAGTGCCACAAACTTTTGACACAAGGTGGGGCTATTAGCCATACCCTGAGGCAGAACCTTCCATTGATATCTTTGCATGGGCTCTTTAAAATTAACAGAGGGCACACTGAAAGCGAATCGCTCTTGGTCGCAGGGGTGGAGAGGGATGGTAAAGAAACAGATCTTTAAGATCTATGATAATTTTATAGTGCCCCAGAGGTATAGCCACAAAAGAGGGAATCCCCGGCTGGAGCGTTCCCATGAAAACCATTGTTTTATTTACTGCCCTAAGGTCCTGCAATAGTCTCCATTTATCTGATTTCTTTTTTATGACAAATATAGGGGTATTCCAAGGAGAGTTACTCTCTACTAGGTGTCCGGCAGCAAATTGCTCCTGCACTAGCTGATGTGCTGCTTTCAGTTTTTCAACAGATAAAGGCCATTGATCAACCCACACAGGGTCATTAGATTTCCAAGTGATCTTATCTGCATGGGGTGCAGGAATGTCAATGGCCCCTACTATAAATTTCCTAAACCCTTTCTTTGGTGATTGCCCTGTAATTCTATAGGTTGGGCAGTGCCTTCCTCATTTTTTCCTAGTCCCTTTCCTGGCTTAAATCCCTGGGCTAGCATCTGTGCTGTAACTATTTCACTTGGACTACACATAATAATACCCATTTGGGTTAAAAGGTCTCGCCCCCACAAATTGACAGGTAACCCTTGAATAACATATGGCTGGATGTTTCCTTGATTCCTCTAGGCATCTCGCCATCTCAGTAACTTTGCACTTTTTTCTGGGTTTTGGCTTTGCCCTATACCTTTAAGGTTGGTTAAGGTAGAGAACAACGGCCATTGTGAAGGCCAGGCCTCCTTTTTAATAATGGTGACGTCTGCTCCTGTGTCTATTAAGCCTTGAAATTCTTTGCCATCAAGCCAGAGTGTAAGCATAGGCTTTTGGGCTTTAACAGGCTGTACCCAATTAGCATCGGAGGAGCCAAAACCTTGGGCTTCTTGGCTCGAGTTTTTAGCTGGGTTGTCAGTAACAGGAAAGGGCAGCAAGATTAGTTGCGCTATACGCTGCCCTGAGGGTACTGTAGTAATCACCTGAAGAGAGGAGGTCATAATTTTTATTTCTCCTTTATAGTCGTTGTCTACCACTCCAGGGTAGACATGTAATCCCCTAACTGTAGTACTACTGCGTCCCAAAAGCAACCCAAAAGTTTTAGGGGGTAGGGGACCATAAATTCCAGTGGGTAGGGTTTGGACCCCCATCTCGGGGGTTAATACTGTGTGGGTGGTGGAACAGAGGTCCAGTCCCGCGCTTCCTGGGGTGGCTCTACAGAGGTTTGAAACGGATTGTTTATGGGAACAAACTTGATTGCCCCAAAAGCTTGTTTGGGTTTGGGGGCCTGGGGCTGGCCTCATTTCCCGTTTCCCTGTAGGGGTGGCAATGGGTTACCCTGGGAGTCCGTTCTTGACCTACAATCTTTAACCCAGTGTTGGCCTTTCTGACATCGAAGACACAATATAGGAGCAACATTATGATCATTGGGCTGTTTGCTGGATTGACAGTCTTTGGCAAAGTGGCCTTCTTTACCACAGTTGAAACATCTACCTTTCTTTTGCTGACCTAATAGCTCTTTGACAGTAAACCCCTGCAGGGCTGCAGCCATTGCCAATCCCTGCTGGTAGGCAGAGCCAATATCAGAACACAATCTAATATAACCAGACAGATCTGTCTTTTTTTCGATAGGGTCTAATGGCCGCCTGACATGCAGAATTTGCATTCTCATACGCAAGTTGTCTAACGAATTCGGCACCAGCATCAGCATTACCAAAAATACGCCCCGCTGCCATGAGAAGCTGATGGACAAAGTCGGCAAAAGGCTCATCAGGACCTTGTTTAATGTTGGTTAAGGAAGAACTGAGGTCCCCTTTAACTGGCAACTTTCTCCAGGCTCTAGTCCCAGCCGCTTGTACTTGAGCAAACAAGCCGGCATCATATTGCATCCGTATATCACTGCTGGCATAATTTCCTTCCCCTGTCAGCATATCCAAGTTCCAGCCATTATTTGCCTGTGCATTACGTCTAGCGGTCTCCTTACAGAATTCAATATATTCCGATTTCCACAACAAATAATCCCCCCCAGATAAGGAGGCTCGAGCAAGCGTATACCAATCACCAGGGGTGAGCCAATTCTCAGCTACTGATTCCACAATTGCCACAGTATATGGCGCAGTAGCCCCATACTGTGCTACAGCAGTCTTAAGCTCCTTGATAACTTTAAAGTCAAAACCTGAATGGTGTCTCCATGCCTGTCCCTGGGCGTCGGAGGTTTCAGTAACTGGAAATGCTTCAGGATCCTCAACATCCACTAGTGGACCAGCAGTAGGGGGGTTTTTAAGAAGTGCCCCACACTTTGGGGGTTTTGGCAGCGGTTGCGAGGGGACAGTGGCAGCCTCCCTTTTACCCACTTTGAGTTTTTCTAAGCGTAGTATTAGCTCTTGACGTTCCTCTTCTAGCTTTATTTGCTCCCGCAATTGTTCTATTTTATCTATTAGGTCCTTTTTGGGGTCTGTAACAGGCAAAGCTAATGGAGGTGTAGTGGGCGGGAGGCCATACGGAGGTAGCCCATGATTATGGTATTTTGCAGCCTCCTCGTCAAGATCCTCACACTCGCTGTCAGACAATTCGTCCTTGGGAGCTTTCCATTTTATAAGTTTTGGATATAAACTTTTAGGTTTAGCTTTGATCCTTTGTTTCATCTCATCCTTGTCTGATCCTTTAGGCCTCACAGTGGTGCTATCTGGTGTCTTCTCAGAGTCACTATCTAAAGAAATAAGATCTTCCTTCCCATGGCTACCAACGGGAGACTTCTCACTTTCACTTTTAAGGATCTTTTCTCCATCTTCAATTATGTTTGCTATTAAGGGGGTTTTAGGTCGTACGCTAAAGATCTCATTAATAAGAGTCCAAGAGGAGAAAGCACTAACAGGAACTGTTTCTGGACCAAATGTCCTGTAATAATCTTTTAAAGCATCTCCTACTCTTTTCCATCTTTTTTCATTATTGTCCAAGGGCAAACTGCATGCAGAAACTGAAAAAAATCTGCAAGAAACCAAGGGCAAACTTCATGCAGAAACTGAAAAAAATCTAATAATTGTTTTTTCTTAACTTTTACCCCCCGTGCCTTTAAGGTCTCTGCTAGACCATTTACAAAAACCTCATGCTGGCTTATTTCTTGTCCCATAATGTCCAATCACCCACCCGAATACGTGACGCAGAGACAAACAAAGGGTAGGGTGCCCCCTCTAATGAGGAGACCAATCAGATGCCTGTCTGGCCGTGTCCCGAAGGAGCTTAGGTGAAGCTTAGCCGAAGCGGACTCAGCGTTGTGACTTACGACCAGAAACTATTCAGATGCCATCATAGACCATATGCTTTTCACCACAGTATCGCAGACCAGGCCCACTCGGGCTCCGTAGGTTTTCTGGGGGCTTTAAGAGCGCCCACCCGTGGAGCCACAAACTCGAACCCGGTAGGCAAGCCAAACCGAGCCGCACATGCACTCACACACACACCAGAGGCTATTACATTCCCTCCCACAGAGGATTTACAAACAAGACTGAGACATTAGAAAAGCAGTTAACCGGGCAATCTCTTTACTTTACTCACTTTATTTATTCTCTATCAATGTTTAGAAAAACACTTAAGGACAGACTTCATGAAGGAACTGAAAAAATTTTAATAATTGCTTTTTCTTAACCTTTACTCCCTGTGCCCTGAGGGTCTCTGTTTAGACCATTTGTTTAATTCCTGCCCCAGGAATTCCGATCACTCACTCGATCACTGGACCACACTGCAGGCTCCCATGTGGCCGTCTCCCTATCTTGAGCACTGGACTACGCAGCAGAATTCTGCAGAGCCGTCTCCATGTAAATTCTTTTAACTTCGGCCGCACTCACTCGAGCACTGGACCACAGTGTGGCCGTCTCCTTATAAATCTTGAACACTGGACCATGCAGCTAATTCTGCGTGGCCGTCTCCCTAAATCTTGAGCACTGGACCACACAGGTAATTCTGGGTGGCTGTCTCCCTAAATCTTGAGCACTGGACCACAAAGCTAATTCTGCATGGCCGTCTCCTTTTAAATTCGGCTGTTACCTGTTTCTCTTCTTCTTTTTCTCTTTGATCGGTTTCCTCACTGGATCCCCCTTACTCAGGAAGCACTCACGATGGGCGCCACTTGACCCGGCCCGCAGGTCAGTCAATGCAGGTCCTGAGGGAGGGAGTGAGAACTGGGGGGCAGGGGGCACAGAGAATGGAGGCAAGACAAAGTTTCTGATCAAGCCTCAGTTTATTGAGAAAAAAACATTCATCTTCTAAAGAGCAGAAAGCACAGATCAGTTGCTAAGAAACAGGGTCACGTGAAGGGGCTAGGGTAAAGAAAAAAAAAAACAGAAGCCACAGTTTTAGCACAGCGTCTGAGTAGCCGATAAGAAAGTCCAGCCAAGCTGTCTCCGGCCTTGAGCTGGGAGTGGTAACACTGTCCAGCCCTGCAGGTGGCTGATCGTAGGTCAAGGCACACATCTCTTCCCCTGGCTGCTCTTCTGGCAGCTCTCCACAATCCCCTTACTCCCAAACATAGTTCTGAGCCCCTCCTCCTGCCACAATTTTTCTAGGCAGAGATTAGCAATGATTGTTCATTATATCCAAATCTGGTTCATTTATTCTTTTTGCAAAGACATTGCATTTGCCTCTAGGAGATATTCTTTTCTTTTTCTTTCTCAATGTGTGTGGTCAAAGGAAATTATTAGGCATGTTCATTTGTGTCCATCCAGTGGCCCGTACTGAAATACTGGTTGCACATGAGACATCAATCTCTGCCGAATTGTATGCAATGTGCAGTACTATTCCACAAAAAAGAATGAAATAATTTACACAGGCACGAAGATATCTGCAGGGGTTGACCACGAAGCCACAAGCTTAGTAGGGGTAAACTGAGAACAGGCCTAAAGGTCCCATGGGAGTCCCCAAACCAGCCCTGGAAGTCAACTCCTGGATTTGTGGGACAAAATATAAACGTTTGCTTTTTCCCCACCATATCTACCTCTAACTAATACAATAGATTAACACAATAGGCTAAACAATTCTGTAAAAATTCTGAAGGTCGATTAACAGGAAAGGACATGTTAAAAGAGTCACAAACTGTTCCTATAAACAGAAAACCTACTCCATGACCAAAAGTAAACATGCCTGACAAAGCTATTTCATGTCCCCATTAAAGTATAAAGCCACACTCCATACATTTGGTGATGTTGCATACTGATGATTCAACAAATTGGCTTTGAGCGTTCTGGGTTTTGCTGATTTCTTGTCATTTGTCCATGCAATGAATTGCACTTTCTCAAACTGAACTTTAGCCATTTGCTCACCTCTTCATCCCATACCACGGAACGTTGGTCACTCAAGTGTAACAATCGTAAGAAGGACAACAGAAAACTTTTATTGAACTTTTACTTTATGCCACCTCTTAACTAACTCTAAGATTTAATAGATGGAGGCAGAGATGAGAGGAAAGAAAGAGACCAAGTTATGGAGCCAAGAAAGGCTTTATTGGGATCTGTGATTCCCGGAAGAGGTTCCATGACTCCGAGAGTGGGGAGTCAGGAAAGTCGCGCCTGGTACGGGAAGGGTGGGGTATTTTATGGGTAAGAGACTTCCAATCTGGTCCTGGGAGGGCAGACCAGCAAATAAGGGCACTTTAGGGACATGGCGGGATGGGATAGATTGCCTCCTCTGTCAGGGTGATGGGAAGCTGGGGCTTCATGATTGGCTGTTTTCAACCTGGCACGGGACATTCCAGGTCTGCAGGTGAGGGGTGGGGGTCGTTGGTGCACGATGTTTTTCTCCAACCCACAGCCAGATGGCCGCTCGGTCTCCATCTTATGGTAACTCTTACATTCCAACCTTTTTGGTGTTATGGGGTGGCGTCAGGTCTCTGGCTACTTCCTGCTGAGATGGGGGCGGCGTGATGTTCTGGGTTTGTGGTTAGAATGAGAGAGTACTGGTGAACCAGCAGCAGGTGGGTAGCGGCACAGTTGGTGAATCTGGATACCAGTTCCTGTAAAAAGTTGGAAAAACAATGGAACAGACACAGCCTCAGTAGGGTTATGAGGAGTGATGAGATTATGGGTTGGGCCAGGGTGGACAAGAGGCTAATTAATCATGGAGACCAGTTGAAGAGGCTTTCATACCAATTTTGGTTTTTGGCTTTTTACTTTTGCCCTTTCTTGTAGATGGCCATGGACCACGGCTAAGATGTCTTGTACAATTCATGAGCTATTGGCATAGAAGCAACATTGTTCCCCTAAAGCCTGGCATAGCCCTCCTTGGTGTAATAGTAATAAGTCTAACCCTCGCCTGTTTAGTAACACCATTTCAGGAAAGGAATCCAAGGAGTGTTGTAACTGACTAATAGAGCTTTCTAGCTCGGCTACATCAGCGTCAATGGCCTTAGTTAATGCATCCTTTAGATGGGGCTTGATTGTGCTGAGGCATTTTTAAGGAACGAAACAAATTATAACTCCGATGTAAGGTTAGGAATAATGGGAAGGGGTCTCCCAAACAATTTTATAAGGAGTAAGGCCTAGGGTTTAAGGGGAATTTTATCCTATAAAGGGCCTAGGGAAGAAGAGTTTACCCACTCTCCGCCAGTCTCCATGGTTAATTTGGTGAGGGTCTCTTTTAGGGTTTCTAATATCTGGTGTACCTGGTTTACAAAAGTAAGTATTACAGCAGATTTGTTTCCTGGTTTTTCAGGATCGTTGGACATATAAGTGTGATATGCCTGCATGATTCCTTTTTAAAAGGCGGCAGGAGACTCATCTTTTCCTGTGTACATTATTAACCTTAGCCAACTTGGTGGGCCGTCTAGCAGCCACTTGAAGGCCCCCCATTAGAGTCTGGCAGTAGAGGTGTAGGCTCCCCTTACCTTCTGCCTAATTAAACACATGATACAGTCAATTAAAAATCTAAAGTACAAAAAGCCTCTTGAAAAACGTACAGCCATGTAAGTTCTTATCCTCCATGTATCCTAAGTCTCCCACATTCTTTCATAAAATCTCTGGCATTTCAAGACTAAATTTTTTATGCAGATTTCACATCTTATGTTTTTCTTACATCTAAATTTTGCTGCTTCCAAAAATCGTTTGTATGACAGTTCCATATGCTTCAACTGGAGGTGAAGTATCAATTCTGTTATACAGATAGATAGATAGATAGATAGATAGATAGATAGATAGATAGATAGATTTGTAAATGAAGCCATAGATACAGGAAATAACGTATTCCTTGTTTTCCAAAAGAGATCAATCTGAGGTTTCCTAAAGTGATCATGAGTCCTTTAGAAAAATAAAAAATCAATTCTGAGCAAGAAAGTTAAGTTAAGCAATGTTATATGAAATTGAAACCAAACCCTACTCCATTTTTCTTTGATAAACACGGTATGTCAATTCAAATGTGCTGTTGTTCTTTTAATGACGATAGCTCACATTGATTAATAAACTTTTGACTTGTCTGGACACATGAGGAGATATAAAACTTACTCTCATTTAGATTGATCAAGAATTGCTTCATTTGATCTCAGAATGAAATTTCCCATTTAGGTTGTGAATCCAGTTTGGATCAGAATGACACACTCATCTTAAGAAATTGTCATTTATTAAAGAAACCACAAGTATTTACCAGGTGACCCATCCCGCAGGTCGGTCAATGCAGGTCCTGAGGGAGGGAGAGAGAATTGGGGGGCAGGGAGCACAGAAAATGGAGGCAAGACAAGTCTCTGATCAAGCCTCATTTATTGAGAGAACACGCATGTCTTTTAAAGGCAGGAGATGGGCAGCTTGACGTAAGTCAGTTGCTATGAAACAAGGGCAAGGATAAGAGAGAAACTAAAACTGCAGATTCAGGATAGCACAATGCCTGGGAAACTGATAGGAAGGCCCAGTCTACAGGCCCTGAGCCTGGGAAACCGATAACGTAGCTTCGTTGAGCTGGGAGTGATGATGCAGTTCTGCTGAGCTGGGAGTGATAACACAGTTCTGCAGAGCTGGAAGTAACAATGCAGCTCTGCTCTGCGGGCTGCTGATCTTGCAAGGACGAGGCACATATCTCTTCTTCTGGCAGTTCTTCTGGTGCAAGGCACATCTCTTCTTCTCCGGCAGCTCCCAACAACCAGGAAAGATTTAAAACGTTATATTTTAAATTATTTATTTATTAAGAGAGAGAGAGCACGAGCAAAGGAGGGGCAGAGAGAGAGGAAGACAGTACCGAAGCAGGCTCTGCGCTGACAGCAGGGAGCCTGATGTGGGGCTAGAATCCACAAACTGAGAGATCAGGACCTGAGCCTCCCAGGCGCCCCCTTGAAGAGGCATTCCTAATGATTAATTGAACTTGTTCTCTTTAAAATGTTTTACTCTGCTCAAATTTCCACTTTAGTTTCTTCTCCCTGAAACTAAACACTCTCACCATACCATCTCCAAGTTTTAAGCATAATTGACCTTAAATCCATAGTAAATGATCAGAAAAGAAAAGAAAGGCAATATTATTCAAAAAATCATAGTGATGCAATCCTAAAATATAGTTATCTCCTTGAATAAATAAATAGAAAAGGCTCGATATTTTCCCAGGGAAAGCCTGTATTCAAAAAATATCCTGCAAAAAAATAAGGTTACAATTTATGATTTTTCTGAAGGGACCCCAATATACTCAAAAGAAATTTGATCATCTGATAGCTTTATGCAAAAGCCTAGAAGTGGATTAACTTGCAGCTAGAATTGAATTCAATAGCTCAGTAGAAGCTAGGACTAATAATCTGGCCCTAAGCTTCAGATAAATAGGTTTTGGTGATTTTAGAAAGAACCTCAAGGGTCCATTAAAATGAGACATCTTCCTATGGTTACAAAGCTAGTTATTGTCTTCTCAAAAGTGTTCAGAGAATGTTGGTAAAATGTTTTTGTAGGACACTGGTGAGTTCATCACAACTGCACCAATGACTTTAAATACACTGTCCCTTTCAAGCCTCCTTCTGTTAATCTAGTCTATTGCAACAGTCCCCTGCCTTATCTAGGCTTCCTTTCGCCAGCCCCCCAGAAGCGCTAGTATATGGTATTGGCATTTTAATTGGTATGGTCACTCGTGGTTTTGACAAGCAATCATCCTTTGAGTGAACCAATATTATTGAGTTACTGAATATATAAACCTCAAGATCACTGTCAGGATCAACGTGTTCTCACGAAGGTGAGGTTGGTGAATTATCCCATAGACACTACTGCAAACAGTCATCAACTGTGATGGGAAGAATGTCCTATAAACCAGGACAGACTCACGGACATCCACTTTCTTCTTTTAAACAATAGGAAAATAGGTCCAAGTTTTAAATGTTGTCATTTTTAGTTCATCAAAATGCATGATTAAAATTATTTGTTAAAATACGTGCTGCTACTTAGATGTGAGCTTAACAATTCTCAACTCTAACCAGGCTGTGAAAGAGAAACTAAGGCTGCCTCAGTTACGTTTCGGACCTACCTGATCCGATTCTCCAGGAGTAACACTCACGGACAGATCTGTAGTCTGTGACTGACTAGTGTCGTCACATCATGTCATCTATTTCTGATCCTCTATCTAGTATTTCATTCGTATTAATATTTCCGAACACCACGTGTTTTCTAGGCACTGTACTACATACTTTCCCATACTGTTTATATACACTAAGATTTAGAGACGGATTGACATTTTAGTATTTGACATCTTTCATATGATCCCTATTCTTAATGACACCAACAAAATATTTGATTTATTTTTTAACATTTATTTATTTTTGAGAGAGAGACACACAGAGTGTGAGCCAGGGAGGGTCAGAGAGAGAGGGAGACACAGCATCAGAAATAGGTTTCAGGCTCTGAGCTGTCAGCACAGAGCCTGACGCTAGACTCAAACCCATGAACCATGAGATCACGACCTGAGCCCAAGTCGGCCGCTTAAATGATTGAGCCACCCAGGCGCCTCAAAATGTCTTAATATTAATAGAAATATAGCATACCTTATAGTGTAACTCATTTTGCTTAATGCTGACAGTATAGTTAGTCAGGCTTCAAATATTAAAAACTATTGGATTCTTTCATTTTTTTTTAAATGTTTATCTATTTTTGAGAGACAGAGAGAGTGTGAGCAAGAGAGGGACCGAGAGAGAGGGAAACAAAGAATCTGTAAGAGGCTCCAGGCTTCGAACTGTCAGCACAGAGCCCGATGAAGGGCTGGAACTCACAAACTGTGAGATCGTGACCTGAGCTGCACTTGAATGCTTAATTGACTGGGCCACCCAGGTGCCCCTGGATTATTACTCTATTTATTAATTCAAGCCAAAGCTACCAGCATGAGTTTAATAATCCATGCTAAAACTGCCTTCTGCCTTCTGCACTACAAGTAGGAGTTTCCATTTAAAGAAAAATTGTTCTAATTCCATTTCCTGAATTCTTCTAATAGTAATACTTCTTCAACTATATGACCTTTAAAGACTGATTTCCTAAACTTATCAAATGTGATAGAACAAGTGAATATTGAAGACCAAGCTAATACTCTATTTGGGAATGATTTTTGTTTAGGCCATTGCCCCTTTCTTTTCCCATACATTATGTAAAAGTTTAAGTGTGTTATGTAACTGAATTGATGAACAGTTTTTAGAAGATTAACTAGTATCCCAACATAAATTTAACAGAATTTTCACTAATATGCCTTAATCTTGACAGTACAATTTGCCTCTCAGAACACTCTGAATTCCCAGAGATGGCTTCTAAATACAGAGCCTCGGCGTACTTAAGGGAGTTTGCACCACTGAGCGCAGCTTTGGGGGTGCAGGGGACCTTGGAGAAGCCTTGGAAAGGGCTGCTTTAGGAAAAAGAATGCAAAGTAGGGCTTCTCAGCCTTGCAGGCTTCAAGCCCTGTACATCCCTTACCCTGACTGCAACTTCTGCCAAGTGGAGTGATTTGTTTGTGAAATAACAAATAGGAGATGACTACCATTTTAGTGGAAAGTTGTAATTTGTGATTCCCTGAGGCTGTGCGAAATAAAACACCCTTTATGTTCCCGTTAATTGAAGCAAAATTAATCTGGAATTTCTCCTGAGAAAGACCATCTAAGAACACTGATTTGCCATAGCTGTCTGTGAAATAAAACTGTTTGTAAATGTTTATCTGTTATTTTTAAGAGACAGAGAGAGAGAGAGAGAGAGCAGGGGAGGGACAGAGAAAAAAGGAGACAGAGGATCCAAGGTGGGCTCTGCACTGACAGCAGAGAGCCCAATGCAGGGCTCAGACTTAGGAACCAAACCGTGAGATGAGACCCGGATCCGAAGTTTGACTGAGTCACCCAGGCTGTGAAATAAAACATTTAATGAATGCACCTGTGTAGGGAAGAACACTGTTTCTATGAAGGTTATTTTTATTTCTCAAGTATGTTCTTATTAATTACGTTTTTGCTTTTAAAACCTGAGGCTGAAGTAGATCATGATGTTTAAGCTTGCCTCAGAGGCTCAGCAAATAAAAATCTGCCTATTTTGTCTGATTTCACATCTATTTTAATTATTAATTTTTTTAAAGTAAGCTTTCTGTCCAATGTAGGGCTTGAACTCATGACTCTGAGATTAAGAGTCACATGCTCTATCGACTGAGCCAGCCAGGCCCCCCTAATTTTACATCTATTTTAGTTAAAATATCAGCCATTCTTTTTTTAAAATATCAGTTGTTTCTGTAAGCAATCATTAGTCCTACAATAACAACTTATGAATAAATGTCAATAAGCAGTTTAAATGCATTACATAGTAATGATTATTTGGAAAGAAGAAGAACTTACAAAATCTCACAAAATCTAGAAAGAGAAATATCTTAAAAATTAGTAATTTTAACAGGGTGCTTGGACGGCTGAGTTGGTCAAGTGTCCAACTCTTGGGTTGGCTCAGGTCATGATCTCATGGTTCATGAGTTCGATTCTTGGCCTCCCTCTCTCTCTGCCCCTCTCCCACTCACTCTCTATCTCTCTCTCAAAATAAATGAATAAACATCTGAAAAAATTAGTAATTTTAAGATTAGAGAAAGATTTAAGTTGGCCAGGAGAACAAAGCATTTTCAAAACTCTCAAGTACTTAAGGAATCTCCATGATAAACAAGTGATATGCTACTTGCGTATCAATTTAGCTGTTTATTAAATCTTCTCTTGTAAGGACACAAGTCTGAAACTGACTCCATGAACACCTTTAACATTTCTAAGGGCGAGCCTAAAGATGGAGGTTAAGACTAGTCACGCCCTATGTGAAGGTTCTAGTCACGCCCTACGTGAGGGTCCTGGGCCCACTCTGTGATTGGTCAACACTCTAGGTGTTGTGATTGGCCCCCACCAAAAGTATCAATGAATGGTTAAACCTGCTGTCAATATACCTGTGTCACCATTTCCTGTAACTCCCCCTTCCCAAACTCAAAAGCCCCTACCCTGCCATGCTCTGGGCTCGCTCCACGTGGATCCAGTCTGTGAGCCCGAGTTTAGGCTGGCAGGGCCTAAATTCGTAATAAAGCCCTTTGCTTTTGCATGCGTGATTCCATCTCCCTGGCGGTCTCTGGTTTTTGGGGGCAATATTAAAATCTGGGTATAAAACTCTCAATGATATTATAGAAAATACTTGGTTAGATCATTTTTTATACCTTAAATAAATTACAGTATATACTTAGAAATAAAGGTACTCATTTACATTTTAGAAAATTACTAAGTATCTGCCACATTTCAGGTGCCGTTCTAAATCCTGAGACAGCGGTGAGCACAATGCTTATAATCCCTGCCTCAGTGGGACAAAATCTAATGGGCAGAAGTGGGGAAGGGTGGGTGCTGGGAGCCACACCGGCCTTGTTGGATGACACGGCCACAGGGGCGGAAACTGGCATCTCCTTCCACTGCTCATGTAAAATTAAGCCTGTTGCTATTGATTAGGCATCACGATGTTCCAAATCAGACCGATATTCCTCAGATACCTCATGGGAAGAAGCATATTCCCACCTCTATAAAGAGGAAGTTAAACAGAACACTGCAGATGTTTTGTCCAAAGGCTCTTCTATTTAGCTTCACAAAGTTAAGACATGGAAAATAAAGGGGGTTAAAGAACACATGAATGTTTACCCTGGCCCTGAGATAAAAAGCCTAACTTAGGATATAGAAACAAACAAAAGCTAGGCATAAGATACTGCGCATACATAAGCTAATTTAGTGCCCATTATGAGGATGGGTAAGAGTAGTTACAACTTAAACTCATACGCAAAGGCCTGCTCATCTAGGGCGCCTATGACACTTACACCTTCAACATCAAAGAACAAGGTTGACAAAAGGTTTACTTACTAACCATCTCGAATATATTATTCCTCTTGTGAGCCAAATAGAATGCCTCCTAGCCCGGTTTCTGCTGAATTTTAGCATCATTGTTTTAAAATGTGTTTGCTACCTGCCTCTCACTGAAAACATCCTGCTATCTTCTTGGTTGTAAGATTTACTACCGGTTCAAACAAATGTGTATGTTATCTGCTTTTCATTGAGAATATCCTGTGATCCTATGATGTGTAAGTTACCTTATTGTAATTAGAATAGTTCTGAAGAAATGCCTCTGTAAAACCTGTTTCTGCACCCTTTCCAAGGCATCTTTCTCACTGAGAATTCTTTGTAAAAATTCCACTTTTTGAGGTCGTGAGTATATAAATAAAGGCCCAAAACCTGGCGAGATAGGAGGAGATAGGGGATGATAGCAGAAGAGTATGCCAGGATGATGTCAAGAAAGAAGGAAACTGCGTGAATCTCTCTCATTTTCCCGTCCACCGCTACCCCTTCAGGGAGCCCTGGACCAGCCTGAGCAGGCTTCTGGCAGGTGGGGAGGACAGAACATAAACAAGGCAGCAAATCATTAAATAGTGTCAGAAAAGGAAAGAGCTAGAAACAAAATAACACTGAGTAATGGGTAGGAAGGGAAGGGGCAAGGTCCTGAAGGATGGCTCTGGGGCAAACATTGTCAGGGAGGGGACCAGCACTCCACCACACACGATGCCCACATGGAAGCGCCCAGACCCTTAGTGTTCCTTGTGTCCCAACTTACCCTTTGTAGTTTGTGCAGAACTCATGCATTCTTCACATCTTCTTTTTTTAATGAAATCTTAAAAATTTTTTTTGTTGAGAGAGAGAATGAGTGGGGGAGGGACAGAGAGAGAGAGGAGCAGAGGACCTACAGCAGGCTCTGTACTGGCAGCAGAGAGTCTGACAATGGGGCTCGAACTCACAAACCATGAGATCACAACCTGAGCTCAAGTCCAACACGTAACTGACCGAGCCACCCATATTTTATGCTGCCTTATAAAATCACTTCTAATGATAGCAGTTTTATATTGTTTTTCAGCTGAGTTTCTTTCCAGTCAGAGAAACAATGTCCCGAGGTCAGCGCGTGGTCCCAAGGCAATTTTAGTCATAAAAAAATAATTTGACAATGCCTTTTGCTAAATCTTTCCAAAGAGAAATCTTTGATTGCTTTACAACTAGAATTTGAATCCTTATGATAGAATAGGATGTACTACAAAGACATGAATACAAAATGTACAAATCATGTTTGCTTCCCTACTCTTCCTTTCCATCTGTCTCTGCCCAGGCAATGATCAAACTGACTTTTAAAAATTGTACAACAGACATGTATATAGGCAGATCTTCCTGATGTGCCTGTTTCTTGGGGTATACCTCCAAGACCTTGTGTTGGTTTCTTCTATTATTGAGGGAAAGAACAGCAGATCTGTGACCGCCATTTCACAACACTCTTGTGATAGGCTATCAGGGCCTGAAGGGAATGAAGACAGAGGATCCAGATGGAGCTCCAGCCCGTTGACAGAAATTTCCTGTAGGACTTCCTTGGGACCACATGTTCGCTGAGTCACAGATAATAACCTGGACCTGACCCAGCATGCCAGAAGTTGACACTTCTGATCCCCAGTTCTCAGGATCAGTGGTCAGAGAGCCACAGGACTCACTGCTGGGGTCCCTGTGCTCCACTCCACAACAGGATGGGTGTTGTGTTCTTGCGGAAGAAAGCCGCAAAAGCCCCAGCCTGGATTCCGACCCCAGTCGTTAACCAGCTCCTGCTCGATGCCTTTGTCCCAGGTGGGTGTCTGAGAGCAGCATATGGGACCTCTGGGGAGCAGGCACCTTCAGATAGCCCTGAGGGAGCAGGACCCACCCAAGGCGGGGGCGCCAGGCTGGTCCCCAGGGACTTCACCCCACATGAACCCCACTCCTAGCACCCTCCTTGGCCTGCAGCATTCCTGTCAAAGAGGAAATGAGGTTCCATAGTACTACCTGGGTCTTTCCAAACCTCAGCCAAAGAAAGAAAAAAATAGAAAGTACAATGGGAATTGTAAAATGCAAAATACACTACTACATATGCTCTAGGCATACAGGGGATATTTTCGATGACTCTACGGCCACAAATTTGAGAATTCAGCTGAGGGGGACATATCTTGGAAAACTTCACCTTGCCAAAAATAGCTCAAGGAGAAATGGGTGTCCTATCATCATTTAAATATGGAATTAGTTAGTAGTGCACACCCTTCCCATAAAGAAAACATCAGACCAAGAGATTCATTAGGAAATTCATTTAATGAAGGAATAAGGTTTTACACAAGATTTTAGAGAATAGTGAGAGTTACCATACGTAATTAAATCTAATGCTAGTTTAACATGATCTAAGTGCCTAAAGGCAATGTCAGTGAAGAAAATTACTAAAAGTCAACTCATTCATGAACATAGATGATTATGATTAACATAGATAATTAATATGATATGATTAATATTAATCAAGAGATTAGCAACTCTAACCCAGCAATACATAAGTATACACATCAGGACTAATTGGATTATTTCAAAAACACACATTCTTTAATATAAGAAATATAATTTAATATAAGATAAACTTATCTAAATCACTACACAAACGGATTACAGGATTAAAAATTATATTGTGGAAATCATTGGAAAAAGAAAATTACAACCTTCAAAATCTAAACATAAAACTTCAAAATCTATACAAGAGGAGGAAATAAACTGAGCCAATTAGAAATCAAAGAACTCCTTCAGCAGACATTGATAATATGTAATATAGTAACTACTATACCAAATGTGAATTGGTGAAAGGTAGACAACGATGCCACCCCTCACCATTGTAAATGTATACATAAGCTATTCTTCATAATATAAAAGTTATTCTCTCCCTTCCCTTCTTGCCCAAATGCGATTCTCCATAATTCAATAAATATAAATCCAGTCCATGTTTTTGTTTTTGCTGCATATATACACATATCAAAGAATAATATTTAGTGCTGTAGATATTTCATTTTCATTTTCATAAATATCACACAATAAAACTAGGTAGGCAACCAGATGTTTCACTGAACATTGTATACCAGAACTTCCAACTATATAGTCCTGGTCTGTTACTTTTAATTGTGCTATAATATCACCCTATATATTTCCTATTTGGGGCTCTGTTCTATAAGTACATACACTTTTTTTTTAAAGGATACATGCAGTAGCAGCGTTGCCAGACATTACAACTTTAATAAATATTCCTAGTGGCGATGGAAAGTGACTGTGCAAATCACACTCATCACAGTGCTTCAGGGTTGCTGTTTCTCCAACTACTCTCAATCTTATTGTAGTAACAGATGGGAAATACTTCGAAAACAAAGCAGATTTGTATATCATATTGCCTTGCAAAGATGTAGGAGACATGACTTATTTTGCAGGCTACTGCAGGGGAAGAATCTTCATATCCTTGTCATACTAGTTGGAGCTCGACTCCAAGGTGGGGGGGAGGATACACTCTCTGGGGCAGGTGCACGCAAGGGCCTCTTTCTTCTGAAACACAATCTGATCTGGGTTTGGCGATTGCTATTTGATGGTAGTCTTCTGTCGGTTTAAGTTGGTTTTATGCTCCATGTCTAGCCCAGCTTTCCCCAGGGAACTGTGAATGCACAGGCAGGGGTGGAGAACCGGGAGACACTGGTCCCTACCAAAAGGGCTCAACAGCTCCTGGAGCCTTCTGGCAGATAGTGTTTATGTTCAGGCTCTGGAGAGGTCTTCGCCTTGGGCTGCTGTGTGGATGACCATGGGATGACCTATGCTTGTTGTTTTTCTGAAGCTTAGAACCATTTTCTAGAGCAACATTCTTGGTAGACCTCTGCAGACCCTTCCTCCCAAAGCCTGTCTTGCCCCAGCAGCATTAGTAGAGACCAGACTGCTACTCATTTGAGAGTAGCAGTCACCACCCTGCTGTTGGGACTGAAGGGGGGCCATCTGATGTCCTAAACCCCCAGGATTCAGGCACAGGAGCTGATCCGGGAACACAGTTTGTGTCGATATTGCTGAAGCTGAGGCTGCTATCAAGGACATTGGCATTGTGTTGCGGTCCTTGAAACAATGAATAAGGGCCACAGGCCTGCTCCAGCTGCTGCTGCCTCTCCCCCTGCATACTGGAAACATGCTGCAGGACGGGGGCCCTTGAATCCCAGCCGTCCCCTGGCCCTGGCCTGTAGTTCTCTGAATACTGCCCATATGAAGAAGTAGAAGGATAAAAAGAGATTGCTGATTCATAGCTAGAAAATGGGTAGTTAGGATAAAGTCCACTTCCCATGTCACCCTGGCCTTCCAAAGCATAGCTCACTTCCTGTGCAATGTCTGGGACCACAGTGTCCCCCAAGCCAACCTGTTGACTGGGATTCCACTGTGTCTCAGGACAGAAATAAGCAGCCCCTCCTGGAATAGCATCTTGGGTAGAGGAGCATGTCTGCTCAGGAGCCCCGAGGGGTCCTACCTGGAGGTCCTGGACACTGAGACCTGAGTGACCTTGGTTAGGGACCAGATTTTGTTTTTTAGCAGCAGATATTCTCTTTTTGTCTCTTGACGGTAGTCGGGCTCTTTTGTTCTGGAACCATCTGTAAAGAGAAAACATACTCACGATTTATAACGTTGACTTAGCTGGCGTCATTGCACAGCATAACGCGACTGCATATTTTATATAATCCTAAATTTTCCCTTTAGCACCATCAATCTCCCATTTTTTTCCCTCCCTACAATGGGGATAGTTATACATGCCAATCATAATCTCTAGGACTTTGGGGGAGGTGGAAATGATACAATGCTTTCGTAGACAATCCATTCAAATAAGCCATAGGTGCTGTGGTCCATCTATCACACAGCATGGGTAACGGTGTCTGAGGGACAGCCCTTTGCCAATTGCTAACTCCTAGAATCTCCTGTCACCAAGTTCAGGAATGCTTTAGGCCATTAGTAGCCTGAAGCCAGAAGGATCTCTGATCCATTCATGATTGATTGCTTCAAAGAAAACTCCATGCACAATGAACCTGACACCTCCAAATACTCATTCTCACAACTGACAACATAGATAATTTGACAGAAAGTTTTGTTGCAAGAGTCAACTTGTCAGAAGCTATAGGGCCAATCAGAAGATCCTCTCATGAGGACTCTACCAAAAAACCAGGGATCCTCCCGTAAGCTGTGCTGGCTTCCTGAGCACCCATGGGCATCTTCTCCACGCACCTCAAGCCAACTTAGTGTATGTTCAGTGGCCATATGCGTGAACTTCCTGTTAGGAATCCGCCTAAGAAACAATCCCTTTTCTACTTATTTCTATGGAAATCATGGATTTTTATTTTCCTTTGCAATGTTCCCAGTTCAAACTTTGATAATCTAACATAATGGCATCCATAGTTTCGCCTATACTTGACCTCCAAAGCTCCCTATGTCTTCCTATGTCAAGCAACTAATAAATCTACCAATCTATGGATGTTAACAGAAGAGAAATGACCATTTTCGTAACTGCATGTATTGAAAAAGAAGACTGTAATTTTAAAATAATTTCCTGCCACTCAACACTCATTTCCAAAGTCATAACAGGAGATTCCTTGAACAAGATATCAGACCACATAGCAAATGATCGTGCAGCACCTCTAAACCTGGGAGATGTGGTGTCAAGTTGAGGGACCCAATCAAGACAACTACTTTCTCCTGCACTTCAGACCTGTGTATCCTACTATTTACTTACTATCTCCTCTGGGAGGTTTAATCGGCCTCCCAAATGTGTCCTATGTCCAAAGTGAAATTCCCAGGGCCTCTGGCATAAGACCTCCATTCCCCAGCCTTCCTTATCTTAGAGGCAACTCTGATCTTCCATTTACTTAAGCTAACATTTTGGGGCCCTCCTTATGCACACACAGGAGACAGAATGTG
The DNA here is from genome assembly GCA_004023845.1 of Helogale parvula. Classification (NCBI taxonomy): domain Eukaryota; kingdom Metazoa; phylum Chordata; class Mammalia; order Carnivora; family Herpestidae; genus Helogale; species Helogale parvula. The sequence continues at coordinate 35,791 of PJEM01012208.1, forward strand.
GAGATCTCTCAACAAACTATCAGCTCCTCCTTCAAAATAACAAGTGCATTCCAGCTTCACTGCTTCCACAAGCACCCTGGTCCAGACCTTCACTGTCTCAATTCTAGATCATTGTAATGGACTCTTAACGGGTCTCTGCTTCCTGACTTGCCTCACATTTTTCTATTTTTCCATGAAACACAGAGCATGTTCACACCCCCATTGAAATAAACAAGGAAAGTGACCCAGACAGCAACATTTTTTCCTATGAGATGAAATTCTATTAAGTTTTTTCTTAATTCTTGACATTTTCTAAATTGTCTACAAATGACATAAATGGAAAACTTTGAATATTTTACTTACGTCGATTACATATATTTGACAATGGATTTGTTCAGCCAGCTGTTTTCGAGTGATAAAATTAGGATAAGGATTCTCTTCAAATGTGTAATTCAGGATGTCCAACTCAGCCTCAGTAAATTTATGTCTGGGTTTTCCATGTCCTTTTCCCACTTTCACTTCTCTTCCTTTCTTATGACCATCTGCACTTTGAGATCCAGGAGAAGCTATAATGGAAAGATAAAAGCATTGGGGAATACTGATAGTATCTAGAGAAAAAAAAAGACTATTCACTGGCTAACCATTCACAAAATAAGATTTTTAGAAAGAAGAGCCTTACCTCATACCTATTTATAATAATAAGACGGCTACTCAGTTCAAGGCCTATCTTTAAAATTATCATGAGAAAATGAGATTTATGAGTCAGGGCATGGAATGATTTCCTTAGCCTAACAAAGAAGCATAGCTATGGAGGAACAGACAGATTAGAAAATGGTAGCCTTATTAGTAATGGAAGAAACAAAATAAGCCAACTCACACCCATGTGATAACCAACAATGTCAGTGTAGGAGGTGGAGGAGAGGAAGAACAATAAAGCTTAAAGAAAGTAGTGGTGCGCCTGGGTGGCTCAGTTCATTAGGAGTCCGACCTCAGATCAGGTCATGATCTCATAGTTTATGAGTCTGAGTCCCGTGTCAGGGTCTGCTGACAGCTCAGATCTTGGAGACTGCTTCAGAATCGGTGACTCCGTCTCCCCTCCCCTGCTTACACTCTTTCTGTCTCTAAAAAAATAAATAAATGTAAAAAAATTGTTGTAAAGATTAAAGAAAGTAGTAAATCTGTATCAATGTTGATAAATTTTCTCAAAAACTGTTATAAAAGATAACGAAGACACTTATAATATGATAAAGGGTCAATTTCCCAAGGAGATAGAACAATTTTAAGTATATATTACCCAGGGGTACCTGGGTGGCTCAGTTGGCTAAGCATATGACCTCAGCCCAGGTCCTGATCTCCCAGTTTGTGGGTTTGAGCCCTGCATTGGGCTCTCTGCTGTTAGTAGAGCCTGCTTCCAATCCTTAGTCTCCCTCTCTCTCTGCCCCTCCACTACTAGTGTGTGCATGCTCTTTCTCTCAAAAATAAATAAAACATAAAAATAAATATTTATTTATTTAGCCAAACCTTAGAGGTTCCAAATGAATGAAGCAAACATTGACAAAAACTGAAGGAAGAAATACGAAACACACCAGTTTCAATATAGATAAACCACCAAACAAAAGATCAATAAGCAAATACAGGACTAGAACAACCCTGAAGCCTAATGGGACGTTGACAGATACAGAACACTCTACTTGACACCAGATTGTACATTCTTCATAATGCACATGAAGCATTCTTTGGACCCCATGTTAGGGTCCCACAATAAGTCTTAAATTTAAGGATTTTGAAATCATCAGGGTGCCTGGGGGGCTCAGTCAGTTAAGCATCGAACGTCGGCTCAAGTCATGATCTCATGGTCTATAGTCCCAGCCCCGTGGTGGGCTCTGCCTATGCTGACAGCTCAGAGCCTGGAGCCTCCTCTAGATTCTGTATCTCCTCTCTCTGCCCCTCCCTGCCTCACACATTCTCTCTCTCTCAAAAGTAAGTAAACATTAAAAATTTTAAAAAAATATATTGAAATCATACTCCCCCCCCAACACCAAACACAATGAAATGAAACTAGAAATCAATAACAGAAGGTAAAATGGAAAATCCACAAATCTCTGAAAAATAATCAGCACACTCAAACAATCAATGGTTAAAGAAGTCACAAGGGAAATGAGAAAATACTTTGAGACAAATGAAAAACACAACATCAAACTTTATGAGAAGCAGTGAGAGCACTGCTAAGAGAAATTTATAGCTATAAACAAACACATTAAACAAGACCTCAAAGCAGGCTCCTGGATGGCGAGGTCTGTTGGGCAGATGAAATCCGACTCCTGGTGTAGGCTCAGGTTATGATCCCAGGGTCTTCAGATGGAGCCCTGTGTCTGAGCATAGAGCCTGCTTAAGATTCCCTCACTTTCCCTCTGCCCCTCTCCTCACTTACACACACACTCTCTCTCTGGAAGAAAAAACATTAAATTAAAAACAAAAGATCTCAAATCACCAATCTAACTTTATACCTCACGAGACTAGAAAAAGAACAAACTAAATCCATACTGAGAAGACAAAGGATCTAATGAAGATGAGAGTAGAGATAAGCAAAGAATAGAAAATGAATTGAAAACATCAACAAAACTAATAGTTGGTTTTTTAAATGATCAACTAAGTTGATAAATCTTTGCCTACAATAACTAAAAAAACATAGTAAAAATCAGAAATGAGACCACAGTTAATCCCATAAACATAAAAAGAATTCCAAGAGAATACTATGAACAAATGCATACCAACAAATTGGGTAACCCAGAAGCAATGGATACATTTCTGGGAAACAAAGAACATATCAAGATTGAATCATGAGGGAAAAAAATATGCACTTGAAATTAATGTAACATTGTATGTCCCCTCACTTAATTAAAAAAAAAAGTAGACTATTAAAAAACAAAAAGAAAAGTCTGAACCGACTGAAAACAAGGAGAGTAATCAGTAATCAAAAACCTCCCCCATAAAGGAAAACCCAGGATCAGATGATTTCACTGGAGAATTCTACCTAACATATTTAAGAATCAACCACAACTGCTCTCAAACTCATTGAAAAATTAAAAGAACACTCCTAAGCTCATTTTTTAAGGCCAGCATTACCTTGATACCAAGGCTAGATAAGGTTACTATGCAAAAAGAAAACTAAAAGCCAATATTTTGATGCTTGTAAATGCAAAAATTCAACATAGTAGCAAAACAAATTCAACTGCATGTTTAAAAAAATCATATACCATCATCAAGTGGAATTTGTCCCAAGAATGCAAGGATAAACCAGCTTAGGATTGAAAAGATAAAAATGCTATATGATCCTTTCAATAGAGGTAGGAAAAGCATTTGACAAAATTCAACCATTTGTGATAAAAAAAAAAAATTCACTCAACAACATAGGAATAGATGGGAACTACCTCCACATAAAAAAACGCCAAATGAAAACTCTACAGCAAACATACAACTCAATGGTGAAAGACTGAAAGCATTTCCTCTAAGATTAAGAACATAGGGCACCTGGGTGGCTCAGTCAGGTGAGCAGCCAACTCTTGATTTCAGTTCAGGTCATCATCTCAGGGTAGTGAGATTGAGCCCTGCATTGGGCTCTGCACTGACAGCGCACAGCCTGCTTGGAATTCTTTCTCTGCCCCTACCCTCACTCTACCACTCTGTCCTTTTCTCAAAATAAATGTAAAGAAAAAAAGAACACAAAGAAAAAAAGAAAGAATTCTCACTTTCACCATCTTTATTCAACATAGTACTGGAAATTTTAACCAGAGCAATTAGGTAAGAAAAAAAAAACAACAAAAGTCATCAAGATAAGGAAGGACAAAGTAAATGATCTCTCTTACTAGATGACATCATCTCATATGTAAAAACAGCTATAAATTCTACCTCCAAAAAAGTGAGAATTAATAAACTGAAAGTTGCAGAATACAAAATCAACTTGCAAAATCCAATATATTTCTATACACAAGGAACAATCTGAAAAGGAAATTAAACAATCCCATTTACAACATAATCAAAAGAATAAACTTGTAGGGCATCTGGTTGGCTCTTGATTTCAGGGCTGTAAGTTTGAGCCCCACATTGGGGATAGAGATGACTTAAAAATTTTTTTTTAATTAAAAAAAACTAAAAAGAATAAAATTGTTGTTAATAAACCTAACCAGGAAAGTAAAAGACCTATACACTGATAATTATAAACACTGCTGAAAGAAATTAAAGAAGACACAAATGAATAGAAAGATATCTATGTTCACGATTCGAAAACTAAATTCTGTTAGGATGTCCATACTACCCAGTGATTTACAGATTCAATGCAATCCCTATCAAAATCCCAATGGCATTTCTTGCAGAAAATGAATTCATCCTAAGATTCACTTGGTATCTCACGAGACCCTGAAGGGCCAAAACAACCTCGAAAATAATTTGGAGATGTCACACTTTCTATTTCAAAACTGACAACAATGCTACAGTGATCAAAACAGTGTGCTTCTGGAATAAACAGAAGCATGTAACCAATGGGATAGAACAGATCCCAGACATAAACCCTCAATATATACGGTCAAACGATTGTTGACAAGGGTGTCCAGACCATTCAAGGGGAAGGGATAGTCTTTTCAACAAATGGTGTTGGAAAACTGGATATCCACATGCAAAAAAAATGAAGTTAGACCCTTACTTACATCATATACAAAAATTCAAAAACAGATCAAAGATCTAAGAGTTAAGACCTAAAATATAAAACTGCTAGAAGAAATCAGGGCAAAATCTCATGACATTGGGATTCACAATCACAATTTCCTAGAACATCAAAAGCACAAGTGACAAGATTTAAGAAGTCCTAGTACATCAAAACTTTAAATTACACATGAAAAGAAGTAATAAAATTGAAAAGACAACCTGAGGAATGGGAGAAATTATTTCTATATCACATTTAATAAAGGGTTAATATCTAGAATATATAAAGAACTCTTATAACTCAGGGCATCTGGGTGGCTCAGTCAGTTAAGCATCTGTCTCCTGAATCATCATCTCCTGGGTTCGTGAGTGTGTGATTCCACATCAGTGAGAGCCTGGAACCTGTCTGGGATTCTCTCTCCCTCCTCTCTCTCTGCCCCTCCCCTGCTTGTGTTCGCTCGCTCTTTCTCTCTCTCTCTCTCTCTCTCAAAATAAATAAATAAATAAACTTTAAAAAAGAAAAAAAAAAGAACTCCTATGACTCAACATTAAAACAAATATCATTTTCTAAATGGGCAAAGGACTCGGATAAATATGTCTCCAAAGACACACAAGTAGCTACAAGCACATGAAAAGATGTTTAAGGGGGGCCTGGGTGGCTCAATCAGTTAAGCGTCCAACTTTGGCTCAGGTCATAATCTCAGGGTTCATGGGTTCGAGTGTCGGGCAGTGTAATGACAGTTTAGAGCCTGGAGCCTTCTTCAAATTCTGTCTCTCTCTCTCTCTCTCTCTGGCCCTCCCCCACTCACACTCTCTTCTCTCTCAGAAAATAAATAAACATTAAAAATTTTAAAAAAGATGTTTAATTTTACTAATTATTAGGGAAACACAAATCAAACCCCTGAAAGAAAAATCCCATCCTAGTTGGCCTCTACCCAACCTGTGCCCTTTGAACTTTGGGACAGTCTCTGCTTTCTATCAGCCCCAGGATTCTGCTTTTCAATTCCTGAACTAAACCAGAAATGTCCTTTTTTCTTCCTCCTCACTTTCATTGTTTTTCCTTTCCCAGTGAAAACAGGGCACACGTAAGAAGAGCAGGACTAATTCTCGGTAGAGAAGCCATTGGCGTTTGGGGACAATTCTTGGTGAAAAACGGTCTTATAACCGCCACATGATATCCCTGACTCCTTCCTATGACTAGCCAATAGCTCCCTCTAGTCATAGAATAACCAAAAACTGTCCCTCCCACTTTCAAATATTGGCTTAGCTATGGGGACTTGACCCCTTCCTAACTGCTGCTGGATGAGTCACCAGACTTTTGAGTCTCTATTTCTCCACATGCTAACATGGTCTAAGGAGATCAAAAGTAGGGAGCCATTACAAAAAAAAAGCAAATTAGATGAAAATTTCAGGCAAAGCATTTTTCATAAATCCCGGTTCGTACTAGGACCACAGAATCTCAGACTGTACGGGATCCTTGACCATATTGTGTTCCAGACCACCCAAGTCCAAATCCAAGGATGACAGCTCACTGGATCCAGGAGAGGGAGGTAGTCTGGCCACAATGGAGCATCCGGAGGCGGTGTCCAGGCCTTGAGGGTCTCTATCCATATCAGCTCAGTAATGTGGGAGAAGACCCAGGCCTCCCTCACCTGGTCTGAAGCAATCCCACAATAATCTACAAAGACTAAGGGTTGGTTAGGAGACGAAAGGGCCCTGGAATTTCTAAATCCAAACTTCTTCACAAAGGCCTTCTCCTCACTTGGCAAGGAAGAGACAGACTCAGAGTCTCAGTCTGCAGGGAGGGGCTTGCTCCTGGAGCATAGCTCACAACCTGTAACACTCAGATACTTGCACTTGCACAAGTGTGGAGACTAGATTAGCTAATTCTACGGGGGTGAAAATCCAGTGGCCGAGGCAATTCTTGAAAACACAAACAATGGTAACTTCCTTCCAATTTCTCGTTAAGTGTTTCCTCATTGAAGATTAGGGCAGTCTGGAGAGATCCTTGAACAAACCAGAAGCTAATCAATTCTGAGCGAGGTTATTAATCTCATCTGGGTTGAACCCAATCTGATAATCCACAATTAGGGAACGAATCCACAAATAGGGAATCTTGTTTTTGTAAGATCCATCTCTGCCGGACAATTCTTTCCCACTTTCTTGTGACCATGAGCATGTCATTTCACCCTCGAGACTCTGCTCCCCCAGGAACTATTTGCTTCCAGTGTCCTAATCCCTATCTAGGGTGCTAGAGACTTTTATGGTGGTGTGTAATCAAAGTTAGAAGACAGTGAGTGCATTGCCCCAGGGCATGAGCAGAAGAGGTGAGGCCCCCTGTCAGTTCCAGCCCTCAGGCCAGATATTCAGTGCTGGGCCCTGCAACTCCTAGGGCCTCAGGGAAAGGAGGAAGATAGATTCCCACCACTTAAACCTGATCCATGTTAGCCGGAGCCCCAATAGCTCAGTTTTAATCTCAACATCGTTGTTTTTGGTGTTTTTTTGAAATATGTTGTCAAAATAACACAAGAAAATACCATAAAGAACAAATAATTAGCCCTGGGACTCCTGGGTGGCTCAGGCATCAATCGATGTCACCGTTCTTGAGTTCGAGCCCTCCCTCAAGCTCTCCACCTCAGCACCTAAAGGCCTCAGATCTTTTGCGTCCTTCTCTGCCCCTCCCCCTGGTGTGTGCACACACTGTCTCTCTCTTAAAACTAAATAAACAAAAAACAATAACAATAATCTGCCACTATCCCACCCACTCTTTGGAGTTACTTAAAACCGAATAAAAAACCCCCACCCCTGGGGCACCTGGTGGTTCGGATTTTTCGTGAACACTGACAGCTCTGACCCAGCCAGTGATTCTTTCTGTCCCAGTGTCTCTGCCCCTCCCCCACCCATGCTCTCTCTCAAAATAAATACAATTAGCAAGCAAGCAGACAATCTTTGGTATCCTCATAGACCCTTAGGAGCATGTCTCTGGAGCCCACATACCTGTATTCATATCCATGCTGTGAGGCTGATGGCTCATTGGGCTACTGTTCCCGCAGGCCACACTCTGCATCTCTGGCTGCTCTTGGGGCCCTGGGATGAAGGCCATACCCACAGCAGGTTCATGAAAGACCTCCAAAAGGCTGTGCAGCTGGACCACCACTGCTCTGGGGACACTCTGGTGCAGTTTGGTCTCTGAGACAGAGATGGGTTGGAACCAGTGGACTCCTGGGTCCCACCAATTTGTAGTTGAGCAGTCTCTGAAGGGTGACTCACACAGCACTCATTAGCATAAACGCAAAAGCCTCAGGACAGGGCTGGAGCAGACCAGGGAGACTTCACACCTTACTTAAGGTTCACCTAGAAACAGAAATGAAATCTACTTTCTCAAAGAACAGGAGCGTCAAGTCTCTCCCATTTCCCAGGCTTGGAAAGTTACAAATTAGTTCTGAACTTGACAAAAAATTCATTTGTGAACTAGGAAAAACTAAAATCCAGCAACTGCTTTAATTTTTCCAGGACAGTTCTTTTCGTTTGGGGAAAACAACTTTATAACTTTTTATCCTGTTAACTTTTAAACATACACGAAAATTCAAGGAGAAGAGTATGAAGGACCTGGTGGTCCGATCACCTGTCCAGCAACACAGCCCCCCTCATATCATGACCCCATCCATGCCTTTCATCTCAACCCTGCAACACTTCTGTATATCGAAAACATAAGAAATCTGGGCCCCTGGGTGGTTCAGTCGGGTGAGCGTCCAAGTCTTGACTTCAGGTCAGGTCCTGATCTCGAGGTTCACAAAATGGAACCCTAGTTGGGCTCTGTGCTGGGCATAGAACCTGCCTGGGATTCTTTCTCTCCCTCTCTCTCTGTCCCTCCCCTGCTCTCTCTCTCTCTCTCTCACTCCCTAAAAACTAGATATGCAGAGCCTGTTTGGGATTCTCTCTCTCTCTCTCCCTGTCTCTGACCCCCTCTCAAAATAAACATTTAAAAAAATTTTAGTAAGAAAAAATAATAAATAAATAGGGGCGTCTGGGTGACTCAGTCGGTTAAGCTTACAACTTCGACTCAGGTCATGATCTCACAGTTCATGTCTTTGAACCCTGAATCTGGCTCCATGTCTTTGAACCCTGAATCTGGCTCCGTGTTGAGAGCTAGGAGTGCGGAGCCGGCTTGGGATTTTGTGTCTCCTCTCTCTCCCCGCCTCTCCCTACCGTGCTCTGTCTCTATCTCTCTCTCTAAAAAAAAAAAAAAAAAAAACTAGCGTTGAAACACATATTTTATAAATAAAGACATAAGTAAAGAAATAAATACCAGAGTCTCTTAGAAAGCCCTACTGCCCCAGTCCAGTGTAGAGCAACCACAGGTAGTCACATCCGTGAGTGAGCCCATAGGACTGCACTTTTAAATGAGGAAAATAAAACCCTACGATACCAGCGCATCAGGTAGGCTGCCTCCCTCCAAAGACACTCATCATAATGAGCCTCCTTGAACCTCCAGCCAGGGTCCTTCTGAGTACTAAAGTGACCAGCACTGGAGCTGCACTAATACACCCAGGACAGGCCCACCTTAGCCACGCCCTACAGAGGGCCCAGCATGCTCTGCCCCAGACACGCCCTATTCCAGATACACCCTGTCCCAGACACGCCCCGCCCCAGACAAGCCCTGCCCCTGACTTCCTCTGCTCCATACATGCCCTGCCCTAGACATGCCCCGCCCCAGACGTCCTATACCAGGCATGCCCTGCCCCAGGCATGCCTCTTGATTTCCTCACCAAATCCACCTTTTCAAAACCTGGTTTCCATTTATGAAGCACACACTGAATCTATTTTTTTTAAATGTTTGTTTATTTATATCTGTGAGCTAGATATATAGAACACAAGCGGGGCAGGGTCAGTGTGAGGGAGGTAAAGAATACAAAGCAGGCTCCTGGGTCTGAGCTGTCTGCAATAGAGCCTAACACAGGTCTTGAACTCACCAACTGTGGCATTATGACCTGAGCCAACATCAGACCCGTAACCAACTGAGCCACCCAGGCGCCCCAAAACTACATTTATTTAATCCTCATAATACCCTGACAAAGGAGGTACTATTTTTTCCCCACTTTGACTTGAGGACACTGAGGGCAAAGAGGTTTAGACCACAGTGAGCCTCTGATGGGGGCAATCTGACCTCCGACCTCACGGTTGTCACTATCACCCTATTATGTGACAGACCTCTGGCCACATGAGTACAGAAGTTTCAGATGGCTCACAGGGGATCCACATTGCTTGACATATCCCTGACCAAGGCCTGCTGAGGCTGGAGGCAGGAGAGACGGACACTAACATTGAATGAAGATTAGAGACCATTAGATCATTTGCTAATTCATCTTATCCTTACAACAATCCTTTGAGGGGTGCCTGAGTGGCTGAGTCAGGTGAGCATCTGACTTCAGCTCAGGTCATGATCTCGAAGTTCATGGGTTCAAGCCCTACATTGGGCTCTGTGCAGATTCTGGGTCTCCCTCTCTCTCTGTCCCTCCCCCCACTCGAGCTCTGTCTCTCTCTCAAAAATACATGAACATTACAAAAATGTTTTAAACAATCCTTTGATATAATAGGAACCTCTTTACAGTTGAGGGCACTGCAGCCCATTGGTGTTTTCTACACAACTGTAGGACTTTGTACCTTCCCAAATGTGCGGGACAAAGTTTCTTATGGACGAGGTGTGGAAAACATAACACATGTTTGACAGCTGTGTCAGAGGATTTTATCAGCATTCAGAGGGGTCCACATGTTCCCCTTTCTATTTAACCAACCAAACCGCTACAAATTTATGAGGCAGATCCAAAGAACAGATTTTTCATACATTATCTTAAATCGTAGGAGCTTCCTGTGGACATATATTTCTTATGACCCATATAGATAGATACGAGACATCAAAGCAGAGACAGGTCAAACTCTAAAATTAGGAATATCCCTAGAGAAACATCAAGTGGACAAAGGTAAGGGTTTTAACTGGGCAAATTAAGGGGTGCCTGGCTCGGTCAGTTGGTAGAGCATGCAACTTGATTTCATGGTCGTGATTCAAGCGTCATGCTCCACAGATCAACATACAGCTTACTTTTTAAAAAAATTACTCGATATTAATTGTTTCAGTGAATGGCCGGGGTTGAAAAAGGTGCCCCATATTTCTGACTTGATCCTAGGACAGCTCATGCATCGCCAAACAAAGTGAAGAAAAATCACTAGGAGGAACAGACCCGAGGTTGCAGATGAAGTCCTGAGAAGTCACTTCTGTGGTTTATGGCTGCAGGTGGGTCCTGTGCTGGCCGCTGGCATCAGAGGCATTGGTATCTCCTCCCAGTTGTTTGGGCAGTGGTGGATGCTCTGAGGTAGTTGAGGGTGTTATGCCCAGATTTTAATATCGCCCCCCAAAACCAGAGACCGCCAGGGAAGCCAAAGCACACATGCAAAAGCAAAGGGCTTTATTACGAATTTAGGCCTGGCCACCCTAAACTCGGTCTCACAGACTTCAACAACACACTGGATCCACGTGGAGTGACCCCCAAACAAAGGCAGGGTAGGGCCTTTATGAGTTTGGGAAGGGGGAGTTACAGGAAATTGTGACATAGGTACAGTGATCCAATTATTAGTATACAATATATTATTGACAGCAGGCTTAACCATTCACATTGCCTAGGGTATTTGTTACTTTTGGCAGGACCCAATCACAACATTTAGAGTATTGACCAATCACAGCTTAACATGATCTAAGTGCCTAAAGATAATGTCAGTGAAGAAAATTACTAAAGGCCTTCTCATTCATGAACACAGATGATTATGATTAACACAGATGATTAATTTGATTAACATTAATCAAGAGATTAGCAACTCTAACCCAGCAATACATAAGTATACACATCAGGACTAATTGGATTATTTCAAACACACATTCTTTAATATAAGAAATTTAATATAAGAAAAACTTATCTAAATCACTACACAAAGAGGTTACAGAATTAAAAATTATACTGTGGAAATCATTGGCAAAAGAAAATTACAAACTTCAAAATCTAAAAAAAAAACTTCAAAATATGTAGAGGGAGAAAATAAACTGTACCAATTAGAAGTAAATGGACTGCTTCGGCAGAAATTGATAATATGTAATATAGCAAATACAATACCGAATGTAAATTAGGGAAATATACACAATGATGCCACCCATCACAATTGTATATCAGTGTATATAAGCTATTCTTCATAATATAAAAGTTATTCTTCCCTTTCCCAACTTGCCCAAATGCAAATCTCCATAATTCAATAAATATAAATCCAGTCCATGTTATTGTTTTGTATGCATATCCAAGTATAATATTATACTGCTGTAGTTATTTCATTTTCACTTTCATATATATCACACAATAAGACAAAGGAGGCAACCTGATTTTTCACTGAACATTGTATACCAGAACTTCCAACTATATAGTCCTGGTCTGTTACTTTTAATTGTGCTATATTATCACCCTATATATTTCTTTTTGGGGGCTCTGTTCTATAAGTACATACACTTTTTTTTAAGGATACATGCAGTAGCAGAGTTCTCAGACATTACAACTTTAATACATATTCCTAGTGGCTGCGCAAAGTGACTGTGCAAATCACACTCATCAGAGTGCTTCAGAGATGCTGTTTCACCATCTACTCTCTATCTTACTGTAGTAACAGATGGGAAATATTTGGAAAATGAAGCAGATTTGTATATCATATTGCCTTGGAAAGATGTAGGAGACATGACTTATTTTGGAGGCTACTGCAGGGGAAGAATCTTCATATCCTTGTTGTACTAGTTGGAGCTCGACTCTGAGGTCTGGGGGGGGGGGGAACTCTCTGGGGAAGGTGCACGAAAGGGCCTCTTTCTTCTGAAAGACAAACTGCCCTAGGTTTGGCGACTGCTGTTTGACGGTTGTCTTCTGCCTGTTTATGTTGGTTTTATGCTCCATGTCTAGCCCAGCTTTCCCAGGGCACTGTGAATGCACAGGCAGGGGTGGAGAACCGGGAGACACTGGTCCCTACCAAAAGGGCTCAACAGCTCCTGGAGCCTTCTGGCAGATAGTGTCTATGTTCAGGCTCTGGAGAGGTCTTCGCCTTGGGCTGCTGTGTG
>PJEM01012209.1:0-48501 GCA_004023845.1 Helogale parvula
AGGAGGTGGGGCTGAGCAGGGACAGGCTCCTGAGCAGGAGGCGGGGCTGGGCGGGGACAGGCTCCTGAGCAGGAGGCGGGGCTGGGCGGGGACAGGCTCTGGAGGAGGAGGCGGGGCTAGCAGGGACAGTGGCAGTGGCCGCACTTCTGCCCCAGCTCCTCTGTTCCCCTCTGTGCCAGCCGCTGGCTTCACCCCCAGAGCACAGCCCCTGCCACAACTCAGAGCCCCTCTGCATTGCAAGAGAGTGGCTGCCGTTCTCGTCTTCTGCCCTTGCCGGGACCGACCAGGAGGGGACTCCCTGCGTGGTGCCAACCCCGGCAGGCGGTGGGGAGGGCGGCGCGGGCAGCCTGCGGGAGGGCTCCGGCCAAGACCCACCTTCAGAACCGGCGCTGTCTGGTCGCCCATGCGCAGCATGTCCTGCACGTACACCTTCAAGGGCATGCTGGGGTTGCCGCCGGCGGTGCTCAGGAACCCCAGCGTGACTTCGACGAGCGACAGGGCCTCACAGGCGTCGCTGTAGGACTGCAGCTGTCCGCAGATGGCGCCAGTGGCCGCGCCGGGGAGGGGTTTCTAGGAGATCAAAGGCAGGACAGGGGTTCTTGGCTGGGGGACTTCGTGTGCCTCATACCCGGCAAGAGCGCTTACCTACTTCACTTCCAAGGCCACGGGGTGGGGTGGCCTCTCTAGCTTTGTGAGGATGTTTATACGTCTGCACGCGCACGCAACTCCAGGGAGCGGGAGCAAACGCTCCGGGGCTTGTGCCCGGCGCACGGCCCTGACGTCAGGACTAGAGACCCCCACCTCCAGGCCCCACGGGAGAACTCCTGCTGTCCTGCTGGCCGTCGGGAGGGAGCCGGGGCTCCGGGAGCTCAGGGAGGCTCCCAGCGCGGCCGGGCGGTCCCCCCAGGAGGAGAGCCCCGCCGTGGGCAAAGGCAGCGTGCGGTCACCTGAGGCATCTTGCTCTTGATGTCTGCGAACAGGTGCTCATAGTTCCAGTCCTGTCTGTACACCAGGGTGGGGATTCCCTGCATCGACACGGAAAACAGCCGCTGGAGAGGGAATCCTCGGAGGAGGTTCCGTCTGACGACGGCTGTTCCTGAGCCGAGACTTAACGGCAGGACCATGGATTCTGCATGTCACCGGGCCACGTGTGCAGCTGTTCGCCGCCACGCGAGGTCGGTGCCGGACCCACGGCCTACGGGGCGCAGCCTCGCCGCGAGGGCTGAGCAGACGCCGCCACGCGGAATCACCTCCCGCTCCCGCACTCCCCACCCACCACGGGGCACGGACTCGGACCAGGCGGCCACCCTGCCGCACAGCGGGACAACAGCCCTGGGCGCAAACAGGTCAGAGCTTAGCTGCGGGCAAGTGAGGGGGCACACATGCCGAACGGCGGGGTCCCCGGCGGGGCCCGGAAGGGACGAGAGCAGCCCAGGTGAAAGGACAGAGACGGGAGGGGCAGCGTGTCCAGGGAGAGAGGGCGTCTCGCTGTGCGAGGTCACAGGACCGGACTGGCTGGGGACGGGCCGTGGCAGGCAGTGTGGGCACGACCCGTGCACCCCGGGGCCCCCAGGTTGGGGCCGTCACCAGCGAGCAACAGGAGCCTGGTCTGGCCTGGGAACGTGGCCCGAAGACGTGGGAGGCAGGGTGCAGTTACTCGGGCATCGAGGTGTCAGGGGACAGGCTGGGCGTGGAAGGTGAAGGCGGGGTGGCCACCAGGGGCAGAGGCAATACTATTAGCGACACAGAGAAATCCACCGAGTCCACGGGGACCTGAAGATGCCCAGGGGGTGGAGGTGCGGCAGCGGCTCAGGACAGGGACCCGGGTCCCGGCCTCTGGGGGGAACTCGCGGCTAGACGGCCATCCCTGCGCCTGTCTCGCTTCCAAAGACCTGGGATCCAAGGCCAACTTGCACAAAACAGACGTGCCGACCCGACAAACGCCCCGGGGGCAGCCTCACCTTGAGGGTGAGCCTCGGTTTGCCCTGGAGGAAGCGGCTGGCGACCTGGCGCTGGATCTTCTCCAGGTCGAACTCCTGCAGCGTCTCCCGGCCCTGCTCCACCCGGTACTGGCAGTTGGACAGGATCAGGGGCACCAGGTCCCGCTCAACCTCGTAGCTGATGACGTGCAGGTCCGTGACCTCGGAGGCATCGACCGTGTAGCTGACGGACACACAGACGCGGTGCTCAGGGACCACCGCGCGCACTGTGGCCCTGCTCAGAGCTGGCCCTGGCTCTTGCTCTCCGTCCCGGTGGGCAGGCGTGGGCCTGTGCCCGGCCGAGGCAGGGAAGGGCGCCTGCCCCCACGGGCACCTCCTCGGAGACGAGCGGGAGCCCCTCTGGCTGTGCACTCACCGCTCGTCTTCACCAGTGATCTCCTCCACTGCGTAGACCATCTCGTTGTGCAGCCTGATCAGGTAGCTGACCAGGGCGGTGGAGCAGAGGCCCCGGCCCCGGCGGCGCGGCAGGATGACCTCGAGGTCCGCGTCCCCGTCCAGGTCGGCGCTGCAGTATTCCTCGGGCAGCTTGATTTCACCTGGGGAGGACGGGGCGCGTTCAGCAGAGGCTGCGTGGCCGCCACTCCCGCCACATCCAGGTCGGTGCCCCGGGGGGCGGGCGCTGCTCACGCGGACGGCCGGGGCCAGGATGGGTGCGGGGTCTGCCTCCCGCCGCCCACCCGCGCCCGCTCGCTTCACACGACCTCCCCTCTTTCCGAGGCCACGCCAGGTCCGAGGACAGACGGGCTGTTTCCCCCTGGTGTGTGACTTCCCTTGCCCCAGACACCTGCGCCCAGAGACTCAGGGACCAGGGGCGGGCGAGGGCGGGGGGGCGCAGCACCTACCTCTGGTCTGCAGCGCCGTCCTCAGCCTGTTCCACGTCGACAGAAAGATACGGATCCTCTTGCGGAGTAACTCCTTCAACCCGTCTGTCCAACAAAACACTGTTCTAAGGGCCCCGTGAAAACACCTGCCCAGTCAGGTCCGACCAGCATCGTCACATGCTTGGGAAGGGCGGGCTTCGCGCCTCCGGGCTCGCCCGTGTGCCTGAGCGTGGACGCCGGGTTCAGCCACAGCAAAGCCCCCTTTGGGATTCATGGCGCCCGTCGCTTCGCACCGAAGGCTGAGGAGACAGGGGCCCGAGCCGCGGGCCGGCTGCACGGTCTCAGACCCAGGAACCCGACGGTGCTGATCCCTTACTCGAGCGGAGCCGTACCTTCTTGGTGGCTGTTGACGAACGCTCTGACGGACTGGCAGTCGGTCTCCGAAACGTGCTGGAAGCGCTTCACCAGATCCTTCTGCAGGGCCAGGATCTCAGGCAGGGATTTCAGCAGCCTCAGCTCCGCCTCCTGCAGCGGGAAGAACGCCGGCCGCGGGTCAGCCCCTGTCCACATTCCCGGGGCCACGGACCGGCTCGGGGTCTGCGTTGGCATTTGGGCCGGGCGCCGTGCCATTTTACGTGATGCCCCATCGGGCTCCTCGGAAACACAAAAAGGCCGTTTCCGTCTTTCACAAGTGTCCACTGCCTGCCGGACGCCCTGCACGCGAGGGACGGACACAGCAACAGGACACGGTCCCTGGCCTCATGGGGCCGACACACCACGTGGATTTGCCAAAACCTGGGCAAAGAAATCGGCCTCCTGCGAGGGGTGGGGTGCGCAGGGACTCTGTGAACGCAGAGGTGGGGCCCCGGTGCCTGGCGTCCCTCCTGCGTATCGCCCGAGCCCCAGGAGAGCCTCCCGAGGATGGACAGACACTTCTAGTCATCGCACTTATCCCACGGCCATGCTGGCCCGCAGAGGGGACAGGGAGACAGACGCTACCGCAGATGGGGAAATCCCTATGTATATCCGACCTCATCGACCCGATGGGACATTTTACTGCTCCCATCCCCACACCCCCAACGCGCTTCTTCCTTCTAAGGCCGATTCCGGAACCCGGCAGACTCCTGTCCGTCTGTTCTGGTTATGCGTTCCCAACGAAAGCATTTTCATTCAACAGACGCTCACTGACGGCCACGTGCTCCCGGCACTGAGGCTGCGACGGGAACGGGCACTGCCGGGACGATCGGAGTTCTGCTCTTTCTCGCTGAGTGACGGGAGGGAACGTCCTGGCCCTCACGTTCTTTACGGATTGCTGATTCCCGCCAACTCCGACCCGTGCATTTCCTCTGTGACGGTCTGCTTTGAACTGCCTCATGGCCTGATGGGGACGAGGAATCTGCCCTCCCCTGGGGTCCCCTGCCACGGGCAGGCCATCAAAAGAGCAGAGCACTGGAGCGCCTGGGGGCTCAGTCAGTTAAGAGTGACTTCAGCTCATGATCTCACAGTTCGTGGGTTCGAGCCCCACGTCAGGCTCTGTGCTGACAGCTCAGAGCCTGGAGTCTGCTTCCGATTCTGTCTCTTCTCTCTGCTCCACCCCTGCTCATGCTCTATCTGTCTCTTTCTCTCAAAAATAAAATTAAAAAAGAAAGAAAGCAAGACAAAGCAGAGCACGGAGTCGCTTCAATGCCCCACGTGACTGAGTAAAAGCCAGGCCTTGGAGTCCGCAGGGGGCCGCGGGCAGGCGGTCACGCCAGGGCGGCCTTACCTTCTGTAGGAACTTCCGGAGGATGGGCACGGTCTCCGTGCCAGACTCCTGCTCCACGACGTGCCGCAGGTACTCCACGGTGGCCCTCCGCCTGCAGGCCCACACCCGGGAGCAGTGGAGCGCGCTGCGGGGCAGGCCAGGCAGGAAGGCCGCCGGGTCGCCGTACACCATCCTGGCCACGGGGTTGGAGCTGATGCGCTCGTCTTGGCTGATCTGAGTAGTGACCGTCAGCAGGGCCTTCTCCAGATGCTGGTGCTGGGTGGGAGAGAGGCACAGGGCTCTGGAGGGGAAGCCGCCCGGACGGGCCGCGCACGGGGGGGGGGGGGCTTTGCCAGCGGGCCGAGGAGGGCACACGCCCTCCTCGCTTTAGCATGTGACCAAGTATTCGTGTCTGTTCGCTTTCGTGTCGATTTACAGGGTCCGAGTTTGTGGGCTCATTCTCCCCGAACAGGAGGCCCAGAGACCTGGACTGAGCTCCGGTTCCTTTACTGAGGGACTCCTGCTTCCCGCTGCATTTATTTACTCCTGGCACCGTTCCTTTCTGGCAGAGGAGTGGGGAGCCCGTGACGATTCGCATGATCTTGCTGGGCATCTACACGGGACTTTGTTTCTCTGCCTGTCCCTCTCACTCTAAAAAGCAGGGGACAGAAAGCCACCTGCACTTCCTAGACTCACAGTAAGTCCTCGAGCTGCCGGCCAGGCCCCCACAGCCCTTGTGGGAGGGACGGCGGCCCGGGCACCCAGCACAGCCCCCGCCGGCCCCGAGCCGCCGCCGGCCTCACGCACCTCTAGCTCAGGGAGCACGAGGGTCTCCATGGCCTTCTCCCAGCTGTTTCGGGACGTTCTGGATGACAGTGTCGCATCGAAATGGAAAATTCCTACAAGGAAACGCACGTGTGTCCCAAGGAGAAGAAACCAGCAGCCACGTAAACACTGACTAAAGGCGAGACCAAAATCCCGCCCCCTGTCGGCAGGGGGACGAGGGCGGAGCGGGGCGCCTCCTCCTAAGTAGCCTGCGTGTTTAAAACATCCCTGCTGCCGCCGCAGCCCCATGACCATCGTGACGACACAAACAGAAAGGACATCAGGCGCCTCTGGACGCCACCACTCAGAAACGACCACTCGCTGGAGTCGCCCTGCAGACCCCCCCTCTGCATGGACGTCGGTGGGACCGCAGGGCAGCCCGTGGACACGTGGACACGGACACACGGGCAGGCGGCCCTGGACTGCCATGTCCTTAGGAAGCGTGGGAGCAGGGCCAGCGGGCCAAAGAGGACACGTCCCAACAAGTGACCAGACGCTGGTCTCTGGGTGGTGACGGCTCACACACCCCGCGTCCTGGGCAGCGCACACAGGCCACACCTCTGTGCACACGTCGGGACCCGGAGGGGGGACACAGAGACAAGAGCCGCCCTCCCGTCTGCCTCCAGCACACCCTCCCCCGCCTGCCGTGATCGGTGTCCACGTCGTGAGGGGTGACCCGCCCCGCGTGCTCACTGTGGCCGGAGCCGTGGCGCCCCCGCCCCAGGAGGCCACGCAGCACCAGGTGCACGGCGCTGACGGCCTCGTCGGCGCTCCGCCCCAGGGTCTTCCTCAGCTGCTCCAGGTCCCGCTGGACGTGCCGCTGCAGGAAGCCGCGGGGGTCCGTCACCGGAGGCTTGATGATGGCCCTCAGCGCCTGCGAGGGACACGGGAGCTCGTCTGTGCCCGCACGCGCCCGGCACGGACACCAGCGCCGGGTCAGACCCTGGGTCATCGTCAGCGTGACAGAGGCCGCACAGCCCTGCTCTCAACCCGTCGAAGCCACACGTGTGTCACAGGCCTGGCGAGCAGCATCTCCGCTGGCGGGGGCGTGTGTCCGAATGTTCACGCGGGGGCGGCCCTGCCCTCGCTCACTAGAGCTGCGCTGCGTGTAAATAACTAAATAAATTCTCGAAGGCCCAACGCTTGGTCATCACGGTTAACGTTCCCGGAGTCACAATGAAGACACGGGCCCCGTCATGACACAGCTGTCTCTCCGCTCCCACGGGTGCACGGAGACGTGGCGTGTTCGTTTAAAACTTTTATAACAAAACGTGTTTCGTGGGGCGCCTGTGCGGCTCAGTCGGTTAAGTGTCTGGCTTCGGCTCAGGTCACAATCTCACGGTTTGTGAGTTCGAGCCCTGCGTCGGGCTCTGTGCTGACAGCTCAGAGCTTGGAGCTGCTTCGAGTTCTGTGTCTCCCTCTGTCTCTCTGCCCCTCCCCTGCTCGTGCTGTTTCTGTCTCAAAAATAGACATTGAAAATAAAATAATTTAAAAAATTAAAAAATTAAAAACAAAATGGATTTTACGTGACCCGATGGGGAGCCCCACACCGGCAGTGGGGACACGAGGGTGTGTGACTCGTACGTTACTCTGCGGACTCGGCGGCAATGACGTGCTCCTGACCCACGGGAGGGTCCAAGCACTTGTTAGACAAAACGACTCACAGGCCATTACAAATGACCGACCAGACGCGTGGCGTGAGGGCAGCGGGCCGTACCTCGGGCCCCTGGGCTGCCCCGAGGAGCAAGGCCAGGTGCGTGAGCAGCCGCAGGAGCAGGAAGACTGCGGGGGCCAGCTGGCGGTCAGACACGGCCGCCTCGTCCCTGGACAGCGGGGCTCCCAGCACGTGGCCAGTCTGCGTTCTGTCCGTGTGATCTCTGGAGGGACAAGAGAAGATGGGGGGGGTGACTGGGCCCTGGGGGCGCACCTCGGGTCCCCGGGCCATGGAGACGAGGCGCTGCCACGGCACCTCTCTCGCTTGTAGGCCGAGCTCTCGCCTGGGGCTCTCGCTTCCGGCCTCGCCTTCCTGGTGGCCCAGCAGCCCACGCATTCGAGGTGCAGGACGGCTGACCCGAGCGGCCCTCTGTGCTGCCCCCGGACTGTGCCCAGACAGGCGTCTACACGTGCTGCTTCCGCTGAAATCACGGTGGGGATGGGGCGGGCAGGCCGAGGGCAGCCTGAGCTTGGGACAGGCCTTGTCAACACCGGGGACACGTGGACCCCAATCTCCTCTTCCCCAGATCAAACACAGGGCTGGAGGGCCTGGCAAAAAATCTATCACACCCGGGTGGGAGGCACAGCATCACAGAGACGTCTGGGATGTCCTGACCCTTTGTGAAGATAAGAAGCTAGGATATTAAGAAAAATTTTTTCAATGTTTATTTTTTTGAGGGAGTCACAGAAAGTGAGTGGGAGAGGGGCAGAGAGAGAGGGAGACACAGAATTCGAAGCAGCTCCAGGCTCTGAGCTGTCAGCACAGAGCCTGGCGTGGGGTTCAAACTCATGAACCATGAGATCATGATCTGGCTGAAGTCGGATGCTTAACGGACTGAGCCCCCCAGGCGCCCCAAGGATATTTTAAACTGTAAGGACAGCAGACTAGTGACCTGTGATGACCACAGAGAGGCCCCAGCTGCCCTCTGAGGAGCACGGAGAACCACGCTCATCTCGAGAGAAGCCTGGGGTCAGGATACCAGCCTAGCGTTGGATGCAGGATGGTCTGACAAGAGGGACTCTGTCTCCTTCACGACCTGCAAACCGTGGTGGCAGCTGAGAGTCTCTGAGCGAGATGCGTGGGCTCAGATAGAAACGTGCCTTGTGGCTCTGCAGACTTAAACATCCCTCTGAGTCAGGTCGCTGTGTGCAGCAAGCATGTTTCTACAGGGCGCATGCCCAGCCCCAACAGAAGACATCTGAATAACACGTATTAATACGAGTGTGTATTAATGTGTGTTTTTACTTTACACGGCAGAGGCCCGCCAGGGGCGCCGGGAGCTCAGTCAGTTGAGCGTCCGACTCCGGCTCAGGTCAGGATCTCACGGTTCGTGAGGCTCTGTGCTGATAGCTCGGAGCCTGGAGCTGCTTCTGATTCTGTGTCCCCCTCTCTTTTTACCCCTCCCCAACTCGTGCTCTGTCTCTCTCTCCCAAAAAAAAAAAAAAAAAAAAAAAAAAAAAGCATTAAGAAAAAAGAGGCCAGTCAGCCAATGACAGATCATGACCATAGGGACCTTGGAACTGAGCTGACAGGACACAGGCCCGAATGCACAACAGTAACTGATCCTGCGTTTGGTGTTAGTTTATCTGCTGGCATAGAAACAGCTTGAAAACCCACAGTTCGATCACACAGGAAGAAAACGCAATCTTACTTACCTGATGGCATAAAACCCGGACTCAGGCCTGTGGTTAATCCCGCCAATTAAAGCCCCGCAGTCCACACAGTGGCTCTGTTCCATCGGCTGGCCACACTAGGACACACACAGACGGGGCCATGCTCAGTCGAGGGCTCTGTGGCAGGTGCACAGGCCACGGCACACACGAGCCCGCCATGCGCGGGAGGCCGGGGCTGCGGGAGGCGCGGGGCCCACGCTCCCCGGGACAGGGAGGCCGCGGCTCTGTGAGTGTGACCCCCCCCCCCCCGGGGCTCCCAGCCCCTCCGTCGCCTGGTCGTCACGCGGCGGCCTTGTCATCTAGCTCGGGGGACACTCCCGTGGCCTCCAAACCTGTTTCCTGAACTCTGGATGTAGCATGTGATTTCCCCCTTCCAGAACCTCATTCTTTTCCAGATCAGGTCCGAGGGCCGCCAGCTGCTGCACCTCAGGGCCTGGACCGCGGGAGTCGGAGCCGAGAGCAGGCTCGGGGAGGAGGTGCTCTCCCTTCTAGAGCTCTCGTTTACTCTGTTCAACTCAACAGCCGGCTGCCAAGCAGGCAGAGAAGAGCCAGCGAAGGGCCCTGGCCGGCTGCCGCGGGAGGCAGAGCGGGGCGCACGCAGCCCGCGCCCCGGGGCTTACAGTCCAGACTGTCTCCTTCCTGTCCCTGGGTGACTAGACCACCTCTCTGGGCTGGTCGTGCAGACTACGGACCAGTCAATGCCTTGCCGTGGCAGGACACGGGTCACTCACCCCGCGCCGCAGCGGCTGGGGAGGACGGCCAGCGGCGCTGTGCCTCCCAGGGGAACTTTGGCCACTTCTGGGGACACTTTTTGGTTGTCACTCTGGGGACATGGGTGCTGCCGACGTCTGGTGAGTCAAAGCCAGGAACGCTGCTCAACTCCGGGGCACAGCCCACGGGGCCCAGGATGGCCCCCGATAAGGGGTGATGTGTGGGGACCCACGCGCCATTTGGACGTTAAGTTGGGGCGCCTTACACAGCTTTCAGAGCGTCTACGCCCTCCTCAGGGTCAAGCCCCTCCCTAACCTCCTCTCACGCCCCCAAACGCCGCACGACTCACCTCTCCCACAGAGCACGGGTGACCGTTGGGACACACTGCCAAAAGAACAACAGGACACTCGTTGGTTGTTGGGTCTCCACCCGACGCCCCGAGGCAGGAGGGAAAGCCGCCGCTCTCCTCTCCCGTCCAGCCGAGTCCACGTGCCGGGCCCAACCGAGACCGTGAAAGTGAGCCTGGTGCGCGGGCCCGCTGCGGGGGACGGGGCGGCCCTGTTTTACGCCCCTCCTTCCGCTTTAAATTTTTTTTGCTTTTAAGGAGTGTGTTTCATAACAAGTTTTAAAACTGGATTCTTTACTCAAGGGCGTCTGGCCAGCTCAGTTGTTGTGGGACTCTTGATCTCAAGATGGCGGGCCCATTTAGTGGGAGGTTACTAAAAAACAAATACATAAACTTAAAAAAAAAAAAGAGGGAGTCGGGAAAGTTCTGGCTTTGTTTGTTTCTTTAGAACAATAAATAGGGCGCCTGGGTGGCTCAGGCAGTTGAATGTCTGACTCTTGATTTTAGCTCAGGTGAGGATCCCAGGGGTGTGCGACTGAGCCCCACGCTGGGCGGGGTGCTGAGCAGGGAGCCTGGGTGGCTCAGTCAGCTAAGCGTCCGACTCCTGACCTTGGCTCAGGTCATTTCATGGTTCCCGGGTTTGAGACCCGAGTCGGGCCCTGTGCTGACAGTGTGGAGCCTGCTTGGGATCCTCTCTCTCTGCCCTTCCCCTCCTTGTGCTCACTCTCTCATAATAAACTTAAAAAAAGATTCTCTCTCTCCCTCTCTCTGCTCCTCCCCAGCTCTTTTTCAGACATAAATACATAAACAAAAGTAAAAGGATGGCACACTCAGGCAAGTGCAGGTGTGCAGGAGGCGCTGTGGGGCTCCCAGCTCTGTATTTCAGAAATAACTCTCGGGGCGCCTGGGTGGCTTAGCTGGTTGAGCATCTGGCTTCAGCTCAGGTCATGATCTCGTAGTTCATGCATTTGAGCCCCGTGTAGGGCTCTGTGCTGACAGCTCAGAGCCTGGAGCCTGCTTCAGATTCTGTGTCTCCCTCTCCTTCTGCCCCTCCCCTGCTCACGCTGTCTCCTTCTCTCTCAAAAATAAATAAAAACATTAAAATTAAAAATAAAATAAAAAGCCAGTTCCTAGACTTTGTCTATTAAAAAAAAAAAAAAAAAAAGAACTCTCTCTGGGTCAAAACCCTGGGTACAGCGCGAGCTGGCCCTTGCCTGAGCCTCCGGCGCGGCTCCGTCCCAGGAGAGGATGAGGGAGGCAAGCGCACCCTCCCCGGGGGCCCAGGAAGGGCTGGCGGGCCTTGCGAGCGGTCAGCAGCCGCAGTGTTCTGCAAAGGTGCCGATGGCCGAACAGGCCGGGTGTTTGGGACCCCCAGGCACGAGGGGCGTGGGCCCCGCGTCACGTCACAGACGCCGACACTCACTGTACCACTGCACTCGTTCCAGGCCCCTCCAGGTCTGCGCCTGCGCCAGCAAGTCTTCGGGCATCGTCGGAAGAAAAGCGTTCTGAAAAGCCAAGAAAGCAGAGAAGCTTCAGGAAAGAGGGTGTGAGCCACCGCCAACCGGGAGCCGGGGAATGGACTCTGGGCCCCGCCTCTCCTCCGCCTCAACGTCCTCCCCCGGGGAAAACGGAACAAGGGGTCCCCGTGCGATGGCACAGGGCCCGGTTTCTGCCATCACCGTGGCCTCGGCCGTCAAGCAGGCCAGAGGCAGAGAGAAGATGGCAGACAAGCCCAGGGACAGGCGAGGGCCCCGCGGTGACAGAGACAGCGGTGCCGGGCCGTACCGCCATCCTGGCCGGGGCGAAGGCCAGGTTCCTCAGGGGTTCCAAGACCTCACTGTGCCCGCACAGGAGGACGACGGCCGCGTGGACGGCCATTTCTGCCACCGTGCCTTCGAGGCTGCTGTCCGTCACGCCGGCGCGCAGCACGGGCAGAGTACTGGCCACGAGGGACGTTGCAAACTGTCTGACCTCCGGGTGAGAGAGGGCCTCGCTCTCCTCAATGGCCTTGGTGAGAGCCTCACGTTGCTGGCAGCAAAAACGGTGAGAAATACGTCAAAGAGAAGGACGAGGTGAAGCTAGACATTCGCTCTTGAGTGACTCACACATCTGGGTCCAGATACAGACCACACGGAGGAAAACACAGGTGAACGATCTCCGTTTGAGGGGAGATTCTGCAGACACAGCGTCACACGCCCGGAGCCACCCGCGATAGTCTACTTTGTAAATAGCATCTTACAGTCTGGGTTTTTTTTTTTTTTTTAATGTTTATTTATGTTTGAGAGACAGAGCATGAGTGGAGGAGGGGCAGAGAGAGAGGGAGACACAGAATCTGAAGCAGCTCCAGCCTCCAGGCTGTCAGCACCGAGCCCGTGCGGGGCTCGAACTCATAAACCGTGAGATCATGACCTGAGCCGGAGTTGGACACTCACCCCTGACTTCGGATGGAGGTTCGCATCCGGCAGGCTGTACAGCGTGGTGACTTCTCTGAAAAGCGCCAACAGTAAGTGGGCCGCCTGCTGAGGGCCGGGGTCCCTGCAGACCTGAGGGGGCAAGGACGGCGGCGACGCTTCGTTACACACGTCCGTCTGAGGGCCTGAGTCGTCGAGGACTCCGGCGGGAACCAGGGGAGGTGGGGAACCCAGAGGCCCGCACCCTGAGCCGCCCCGGCTGCCGCCGACTCTGGACGTTCCGTCAGAGGCTCAGAGTGAGAGCATCAGCTCGCCCAGCAGCCATGTGACAGAAAACACCGGCTCCTCTCTCTCTGGCCACTTGGCCCTTCCCGGAAGCCCCTCCCAGGCCGGGAGAGGTCGGTACCGACTTCCTCGTTTCCCGGCACCGCGCCAGGGCACGTGGGGCCTCTGGGAGGCAGCTAGGCCAGAACCGCTCGAAGGTGCAATTCTAAACTCTGTGCCTCGTGGACACGAGCACCTGCACCTCCCACTGGGGTGACCTCGGAGGGAGCGAGGGTCAAGCAGGGTCTCACGGGAAGTAGTGCGCGCGAGCTGTCACGTGGGGGCTGCTGATGGCCCAGGCTGGGTGGGTCGGTGGAGCTAATCTGTCCCCTAACTCGGTTGCTAACGTCTTCCTGTTTCGGCCGGGTGGGTGGAGGATGTGGACACACGACAGGGCTCTGGGGCGCCGTGTGGCACCGAGGGAAGGGGGGCGTCCTACCTTCAGAGCAGCCGCGATGGCCACGGGCTTGCACTCAAGGACAGCTTTGCCCACCGCGTCACGGAGGGACTTGTATTTGTCACCGTACACCAGGTACCGGTCCATCTGGCTTGGATGACCCTCCTGCAAGGCCAGGGACACAGGATCATCGCGGTGGGGACGTGGGGGACACGGTTAGCAAAGAACCGGCCCACGGGTACAGAGCCCAGGGGACCCTCAGAGGTGCGGCCCTGGGCAGGAGGGTTTCCTGCCTCCTCGTTCAGTGGAGGGGGGAGTGGGTGTGAGACTGTTCTGACCGTGTCCCTGCGCTCTGTCCCCGTCGCGAGCAGAGGCCGCGGTGCCCGTGAGGATGTCTGCTCCAGCTCCCAGAGGTGTCAAAACAGAAAACCAGCACCGAGTGCCATTTCTGTGACCCCAGGGACGGGCAGGGGAGGGGTCCTGGAGCCCGAACGGCCACAATTCTTTCCCCCTTTCCCGCACGGGAGAGGAAGGACTCCCGCAAGCTGGGTTTTGTTCATCTGCCCAAAGCAAAAGCCACACATTCTTCCGCTTTCCCACATCACACCGGATCCGAGGTGCGGCCGAAGTAAGCTTTATGTGCAGGAGGTGAAAACCAGAAGCGCACGTGCCGACCTGTCCCCACGGCAGGCGGCCTCGGCGCCACCACGACAGGGGCCGGGCTGCGGGGGCACCCGGACCGGGGGGGCCGCTCACCTGCTGTGCCAGGACCGCCTGGGGGAACACCCAGCGCGCAGGGTGGCCGGGTCGGGAGAGGCGCTGCACGAACTCCACGCCCCGCTGGCTGGCGAGCTTCCGCACCAGGTACACCCGGTGCCAGTCGTTCCCGGCCTGCGCGCAGAAGCGCTCCACCTGCCGGAGGTAGTGCTGCTGGTCCCCGGCCGCCTCTGCAGAGAGCAGGAGACCGGCGTGAGGGCCTCGCGGCCGGCACCCTCGCCCCTCACTGGTCCGGGACACAGGGCCAGGTGTGCAAGACACGGCCCCGGTCTCCCGGTACGATGACAAATCCAGAAGAAAAGGGACACGGTGCAGACCAGAATCGCTTAGGAACCGGCCTCCTGGATTTCTAGAGAACGAGGTCTCGGAGCCTGGGGTAGAGAGGGCGCGGACAAGACCTGCCTGAGCCCTCCTGGAGCCCGGAGAGGAGGTCAGACGCCTTGTCGAGACAGAGGCGGATCCGGGCCGTCTCCTGCAGGCACTCCACCAAGGCCTCGGGGACGGGCTCAGGGCTGTGCCGCCCGGAGGAGGCCTGTAGGAAGGCCCCCTCGTCTCTCAGGTACTTCTGTTCCTCACTGGCAGAGAGAGCGCTAACCTTCTCGTAGATGGAATCCTAGAGAACAGAGAACCGGGGGGAAAGGATGTTCTTCTTTTTTTAATGTTTATTTTTGAGACAGAGACAGTGTGAGCCGGGGAGGGTCAGAGAGAAAGGGAGACCAGAATCTGAAGCAGCTCCAGGCTCTGAGCTGTCAGCACAGAGCCTGACATGGGGCTCGAACCCACGAACCGGGAGATCATGACCTGAGCCGAAGCTGGACACTTAACTGACTGAGCCCCCGGGTGCCTCAATGTTGTTCTTTTCAATGGGCACAACCCCAACCTTCCAAACCCCCCCCCAGCGTGACCATGGAGAACAAGACAGAAATAGCTTAAGCTTGAGGGTGCCCGGGAGGCTCCAGCAGTTGAGCATCTGATCCCTGCCGCCAGCTCAGATCATGATCTCAGAGTTACTGGGGGGGCGTGCAATTTCCCCCAGGGCCAGGCCCGCGCACACGAGAACACCCAGCCGCCGGGGGCCGCGGCAATGCTTCTGGACCCTCTTCTGCATGTGGAAGGGAGCATCTGGCAGTTTCACCGACCGAACTTACGTTCTGTAACTTGGCAGACGCTTTCCCATTGAACCGAGCGCACGGTCCCGCTAGCGTGCAGGCTGCGGGGGCCGCCGCTCACTCACCTCCAGGCAGGTGCTGAAGAGGATGTAGAGCTCGGTCTTATCCTCCGTCAGGAACACTTTCTTCTCCAGCAGGGACAAGTAAGCCTGGATGTAGTCTTTCACTTCCTGGAAGCTGTGGAAGGAGAGAGACCGTCCCTGGTGATCTCAGGTCTCGTGTCGCCAAAAAAATGAGAGAGAAAGTTTCTCCCTGTCTAGCTGCCTACCCCTCTCTCTCTCCTCCTATAAACGTGCACATACCCCCGTCGACACGTACAGACAGTTTGGAACATGTTTTAACTGAACGCTTTTAGCGCCACGTTGGAGGAACACAAACGTCTGTATTTCAGACCAGCCGGTCTCAGAACTCGTGGGTGGTCCTGACCGTGACAGAGACCCCAACGGGCTTTTGTTGATTGGGTCGTATCTATCGATACTGATCAGGCTCCAAATTAAAATGGGAAAAAAATGGAAAATGTTTATCAACTAGTTTAAAATATAAACCCGTTACACGTGAAAAATAAACAGCATTTATGAGAGTCCGGGGGGCTCAGTTGGCTAAGTGCCTGACTCTTGATTTCAGCTCAGTGGTGAGGTCGAGCCCCGTGTGGGGTCTGTGCTGGGCGTAGAGGCTACTTGGGATTCTGTCTCCCTCTGCCCCTCTTGGCTCACACGTGCGTGTTCTCAAAAATAAACAAATAACATAAAAAAAACTATTTGCTAAAACAAAGATGAATTTTTAAACATATTTTTTAACATCTATTCATTTTTCCAATTTCAGTATACGTGCTGCCGAAGCGAGCACATTTATTCATTTCTGAGAGACAGAGAGAGACAGCGCGAGCAGGGGAGGGGCAGAGAGAGGGAGACTCAGAATCGGAAGCAGCTCCAGGCTCTGAGCTGTCAGCACAGAGCCCGACGCGGGGCTCGAACCCATGAACCATGAGATCACGACCTGAGCCGAAGTGGGACGCTTAACTGACTGAGCCGCCGGGCGTCCCATCTGGAAGAACATTTCGTGTAGCATTTTGATGTGGCCGTCACCTCCAAGTACCCTTTGTCAAGTCAGGCCCCCGGCCGAGTGCACGGAGGGCCCTCCGGGAGGGCCCTGGACACGGACCGGCCTCCAAAGCGTCGTCTAAACCACCACCACTGTTGACCTTTGGCACCACCGTGTGGGCTTCTCCGTCCACTCACAGGAGCAGAGAAATGTAACCACTGAAACAAGATCTAGGTGACACCCAGGACGAGGGGGGGCACTCTAAGTCACCGTCCGGCCCCCCAGGCCACCAGCAAGGCGGCTCGGAACCCCGGGGCTCAGGGGTGCTCACGGATGCCGCGCCCCCTCCACTCCCGAAGTCTGTCTTCCTCCCCACAAGGAGCCCCGCGGCGACGAGGAACGTATTTGCCTACAGCTGCAGACGCGACGCACACAAGCGGGCGGCCCCTCGCTGCAAACGCCCCCAGAGAAGCTCCTGGAAGCCCGCTCTGGGCCGGCTGCGCTCACCGGTACTTCAAGAGCAGTTTCAGCACCACCGAGCGGATGACCGGGGTCTTATCCACGACGTCGTCGAACGGGGAGAGAGACTTTGTGTGCTCGCGGTGTCCTGAAACCAGAGAGAGGTAGCTCGCGGGTCGCATCAGACACGACGTCAGACAGGACGCGAGCGTTTGGGTCCACGGAGGAAAGCGACTTACTCTGGAAGGTGTCGTGCAAGAGCTCCTTCTGCACGAAGAGCAGATTTAGCAGGACGTCCACCACCCCCTCCTCCGGCGGGGAGCCGTCCTTGAAGCATACGGTGGAGACCAGGTCTAGAAAGAAGCTGTTGCACATCTGCCGGACGCGGGCGTGTTTCTGGACGGCGTCCCTGGGGGCGGTCGGGGCGCATCAGTGCCCGGGGCGAGCGTGCCCCGGACCCTGCACGCGGGCGGGGCGCCTCGTGTGCTTCCGGGAAGAGATAGGAGAATCTCCTTCCAGTGCTTCGGGGAGCTGCGTGCAGACCCCTCCCTTTCTGGGGGCGCCAGCCAGCGCCAGCCCTTTCTCTAACGTCCGCAGAGGCCCTGCCCCCTGGGCCGTGCGCCCCGCCTCCCGGAGGCATCTGGAGGGTGGGGCCGGGGGCACAGCTGGCGTGGGCTGAGCCCACGGACCGCCACTGATGCTGACCACGGCCACGGCGAGCGTGTGGCCGGCACGAGTGAGCTCTGCCCTCGGGTCGCGGGAGGCCGGCTCCTTCCGCCTCAGCGCCTCGGGGTCTCATGACGGTCTGCCCTCACTGGCGACTTCCTGGTTTATTTCCTCTCCAGCATCCTCTCCCGAATCTATGCTCGGGCGTGTTTTGGGGAGAAGCATTTTGCAACACTAGGTGCTTCTACGTGACACAAGTAGCCATCTCTCTTAGGATGGTTTTCTGAAGTTAGGTGTTTAGGTTTTCTTTTATTTTAAAAAATTTCTTTTAATGTTATTTATGAGAGGAAGAGAGGGAGAGAGAGAGAGAGAGAGTGAGCGCACCGAGGGGGAGAGAGAGGGAGACACAGAATCTGAAGCAGCTCCAGGCTCCGAGCTGTCAGCACAGAGACCGACGCGGGGCTTAAACCCACAGACCTGTGAGATCATGACGGGAGCCAAAGTTGACTGAGCCGCCCAGGGGCCCCGAAGTCAGGTTTTCTAAGGTGAACACAGTTTATATCTCTGAATACCGTGCTCGCCAAACCAGGAAGAGAAAGACTAGAGGATTCCTCAGACAGAGGTGGACTGACCTGTGCTCGCGGGATATCTCCGGGGAGTAGCCTTCCGGCAAGTCCGTTAAACAAAAAGGGCACCGCATCTGGCCCGTGATGAGCCAGAACCTGGCGCAGGCCGAGCAGAACACGTGGTCGCAGGGCAGGCAGACTGGGTCCTGCACATCTCCCAGGCAGACGGGGCACGGCTGGATCTCAAGCCTGGGGTCCGAAAAGGACGGCGGCTCTGAGGCTGCGCGCACCACACGCGCCCCGCGGTCTCCCACGGCGGTCCCGGGCCGGAGAGCTCACCTGGCGAGGGTCCTGCTGGCCTGGTCCTTGCACTTACGAAGAGTGAGCATCACGGCGACGAAAGGTCTGTACATCTTGACGTCGGAGTTCTCCTGCAGACACTGAAGGGCGGGGGGCAGTGAGGAGGGCAGCGCTCCGCCCGCCGACGCCACACGGTGGGCACACGTAGGACACGCGGGCTGCTGGCTGGAGCTGGGCGCTGGGTGGTCCTGTCTGCCTGCAGGGGAGGCCTTTCTCCTTCTAGCAGTTTCTCTCGCGTGGAATGCCCTTTACCGACATGCTGCTTCTAGGGGTGGGGGAGGACGAGCTTCACGACCTGTGATCTCCCCCCTTCCTCTCTCTTTCTCGTAAGGTTTACACATCTGCCCCCATGACGAGATACCTCGAACTCTAATGATAACACAACGACCATCTGCGATCCACCACCGAGCTTTAAGAAATCTTGGCATTTTTGGAATATTTGCTTTAGAAAACTTTTTTAAGAAACCAAACGCGGCCGACGCAGCTGTAACCCCAGGCGGGCCCTTCTTCCCTGGCACAGGGACCGCCTCCCAAAGTGCCCCCTTCGGGACTCCTGCATGCGTGCGTGATCATGTTACTGCTATGAACGTTCTTAAAGTCTGCCTCGGCTCTACCACGCCAGACCCGAGCGCCTCTGACTCCTTGTCTCGCTGCCACACCTGTCCTGACCCTCACGTTCCCGGCTTTACGGCACCGGGCGGCAGACGTGCCAGTCACTGGGCATCTAGCATGTCCTCACGTGCTGCCCCCAGCGTCCTTCCACATGTCCGTCTGAGAACCAGCGGGAAGGTTCTGGGCTTTGTACTCAGAGCGGAGATGCTGGTTTTTAGGAAGCATGCATCCTCGACGATACGAGGGACGAGTCTGCCG
Organism: Helogale parvula; assembly: GCA_004023845.1. Classification (NCBI taxonomy): domain Eukaryota; kingdom Metazoa; phylum Chordata; class Mammalia; order Carnivora; family Herpestidae; genus Helogale; species Helogale parvula. The sequence continues at coordinate 18,875 of PJEM01012209.1, forward strand.
GGAGTGCTTCTGGAAGTTTGCGCTTCGGCGTGGTGTTGGCAACAGACAGCTTTACACTTTATCAAATGCTTTTCCTGTCCCTTCTAAGGGATCATTTAAAGCTTATCTTTTAATTCAATAGGTAATCGAGAACATTTACAGATTTTATGCTTCTGAACTATCTTTGAATTCCCAGGATTAATCTTACTTTGAAATGGTACAGGTTTTTAGTACCCGGCTAACTTTGATTTGTTAATCAGCAGGCTAATTCAGAAGGAAGCGAAGGACTCAAACAGACATGTCTCCCAGGAAGACGTACGGTTGGGCCACAAGCACGTTAGGAAGACGCTCACGTCATCGATCGTTAGGGAAACGCAAAGCAAAGCCACAGAGCAATACACCCACGAGGACGGCTTTGCTAAACAAAACAACAGAAAAAAAAATAACAAGTGTTGGCAAAGACACGGCGAAATCGGAACCCGGGTGCGCTGGCGGTGCGGGTGGACAGGGCAGCCGCTGTGAAACAGTTTGGTGGCTCCTCAAACAGTTAAGCACAGAGTTTCTATGTGACCCAGCGATTCCACTTCTAGAAATGTCTCCTAAAGAGCCGACAGCAGGGCCTGGGATGCTCGCACACTCGTGTCCACGGCAGGGTCACTACCTATGGCCAGAAGGTGGGGGCGGCCCACGTGTCCGTCAGTGGGTAACGGGCCGACAGAACGCGCCTGTCGAGCCACGAGATGGAATATCATTCGGTTTATAGCGAAGACGGTCCTGACGCCTGCTGCCACAGGGACGGACCCTGAGGACATGCGGCGTGAAGTCCGCCAGTCACACGAGGACAATTGCTGCAGAGTCCACCTCTGTGAGGTCCCCAGGGTCTGAGAAGCCTGTCTCTGCCGTCGACACACGCCGGTTTAAGGGCACAGCCCAGAATATGTCCCCCTACTTGAGGGCGTTGCTGTGGTCACAGCCCCGCCTGTCCCCCTGCCCCCTCCCCCCGCCCCGTGGCAGGGGGCCGGCCCTGAGGGGCGGGGCACCTGGCGCGGGGGAGGGGCTCGCCGCGCGCCTGCTGTGGCGCCCACTGCCCTGTGAGAGGTGTCAGCCCGCGGTGTGTTTCTACCACTGACGTCCTCCCTCCTCAGGCTGTGTGGCCTGCACGCCAGAACCTGCACAGCGGACCCCGTCAGGTGCATAGTGCAAAGCTCCTGGGGTGACCGGGGCAGAGCTCACCTTCTGCTGGGCGTGTGGCCACGGAGACGGGGTGCTTCCAGCAGGAGCCCGACCTGTGCGTCCCTGACTCTATAAAGGTGCCACATGGCCAAGGCCCGGGGACTTCTGGCTCCCCGGGTGTTCTGCAAACATGACTTTCTGACGCCTCGGTGGCCGCCAGCCCCCAAGAGGGCCAGGCTGCTGGGCTGTGCTGGGCCGAGGCCCCGGGAGGCCTGCGGGGAGCCCAGCCCCCAGCCCCCGACAGGCTCGAGGGCACACTCCCCGCCTGTGGTCCCGCTGCGGCACCTGTGCGGGGCACCCTGACCCGGCGCTCACGCGAGGCGGGTGACTGGACAACTAGACACAGAAGCTGAACGCCTCCGTGGTGGGGTCGTGCCCCTCTGCACCGCCAGGTAAGGCTGGCACACGGCCAACAGGAAGGACGCCCTGCAGGCGGCGGCCAGTGAGGCCGGAGGGAGGCGCGGGCGCACGCACCTTGTTCAGCAGGAAGACGTACTCGGTCACCAGCTCGCGCAGCTCAGGGATCTGGCTCTCGATCTCCAGGAGCACGTGCTCCACGAACAGGGCCACGGGGAACAGGCGGTTCCACTGGGTTCTGTGAGGGCGCAGCGGGTCACTGGGCTGGGACCACAGCACCTAAGACCCCAGGACGAGGCGCACGCGGGGATCCAGTAAGGGATGCGATGAGGGCAGACAGCAGACTCCGGAGGAGCCCTTCGCGGCGTGCCCGCGGCCCCCAGCCGCCGTCGTGTCCCCCGTGCCTTCGTGCAGACTCAGGGTCACCCGTCCAGCCTCACCCTGGAAGGCCAGCATGGGACGTGCCCCAGGGGACGCCTACCCTGACCGCTTGCCCCATCCCGCTGCTCCCCGCTGCCCTTCCCTCTGCCCCCCGCTGCCGGCACTTCTGCAGCGATTGCGGGGACCACAGGGTCTGCTGCCCCCGTTCTGCACCCCCAGGGTGCTCCCAGAATGCCCCGTCGCCCGTCTTCTCCAGCACCAGCACGACGCCTGGTGGCAAAGGAGGCTCAGCGGACGTGACGCGAGTGAGTGAGGAGAGGACCCTCTTCTGTGGGCCCACGGGGAGGGGCTCCTGGCCTCACCTGACCTCCCTGATGACGTCTCTGGCCATCGCCCCGCAGCTCTGCAGGTACCCGTCCGAGCACAGAAGCTCCAGCGGCATGGACAGGCTCTTCACCGTCTGCAGCCAGGCCTGGGGGCTGGGCTTCAGGAGGTCTCTGGTCAGCATCTCCGTGCAGGCCATCGCTGCAAATGCATCCAGAGTCTGGCGGGCGTTGGGGGGGGACAGAGGAAAAAGCCTGGCTGAGCAGCGCCTCCTGTGGCTGCTCTGAGTCCTGAGCCCAGAGTCCAGGCTGTGAGCCCCACGTGGTCTCCTGCTCCAGCCTCGGGGCCTCCTCCGCTCTTGTCCCGGGTCATAGGAAGCATCCGTTAGACGTGTTCACCGGGCACATGGCCCCGGGAAAAGGGCGCCCACGCAGAACACGGCACCTGGGCTGACCTGTCCTGGGCGGCCATGGAAGCACCCACCCCCCATGCCTGCCCGTGCCCACCACCTGCCTTCCACCTGCCCCGGGAAGGCCAAGCGCTGACCGAGAGCACAGCTGTCCCCGGGAGAGGCCGTACCAGCTCAGGTCCATCCAATCTGTCGTTCCTTGTGGTTCCCATGACGTTGCAGAGTAACATTTGTAGGATTTGGGGACAGATGGTCAGGATCCTGGAGAGGTTCTGCAGCCGGCCCCGGAAGAACTGGTACGTGAAGTGCACCCGTGGCAGGGAGGCCCTGTCCCGCGGCCTCGGCGCCTGCAGCTGGCAGATGCAGGACCCCAGCGCCACCTGCAGAATCTGGGGCGAGAAACGAGTGTTTAGGGCCACGTGCTCACTGGGAACCGAACAAAAGCAATGTTTTCGAGGTAGAAAGTTCCAGCCGCTGGAGAAGGACTAAAGAGAAACATCGAAGCCACGCCCGCTCTGACCGTCCCTGGTAGCTGTGGGGTCACCCAGGCTCGGTGTGTTCTATCCACACCCTGTCCCCGGTTTGTCCTTAAATTGTGACTGTGGCGTGTTTCTGACTTTCTCCCCGTAGCATCACCCTGTGAAGATTCCCCTGGAAGAACACCCCCAGGGACCGTGCGCCCATATCCACGGCCAATCACCAGTCAGATGGCTGTCATTTAGTTGTCAGGCCTTTAATTGTGGACAGTTAAATGTTTTTTTTTTTCTACCTTAAGAAACAAAGCTGGAAGGAACATCCCTATGGATAAAATGTTTGTCTGCATCTAGTAAGACTCCCCGGGCAGAACCGCCAGCTCAGACTTCCTGAGGCTCTCAATCCAAACTCCAGGCTTTTCCTGGAGCACTTGCTGCTTCACAGCACCGTCTGCAATGGGGGGCGGGGAGGGAGGGGGTGTGCCTCTCGGTCCAGTTACAAACCAGTCTTGGGGCGCCTGGGTGACCCAGTCCGGCTTCGGCTCAGGCCACGATCTCACAGTTCGTGGGTTGGAGCCCCGAGTTGGGCTCTGTGCTGACAGCTCAGAGCCTGGAGCTGCTTCGGATTCCATGTCTCCCTCTCTCTCTGCCCCTCCCCTGCTCAAGCTCAAGCTCTGTCTCTCTCTCTTTCTCTTAAAAAAAAACCAAAAACCAAAACCCAAAAAGCCAGTCTTGCCACATGGCCAGGTAAAGACCGTTCCTAAAACCTGTTCGTGTTTTGTTTACTTACCAGTGAGGCTAGCCAGTTTTTCGTTTTCTGGATCTATGCATAACTATTCTGCTAATACTTGGTTTATAACTTTCATCTAGTTTTTAAAATTAGAAAACTTTCTTACTGATTCCAAAGAATATTTTATTTTTTAAATAACATCTATACCCAACGTGGGGCTCGAACTCACGGCCCGGAGATCAAGCGTCGTACGCTCCCCCAACGGAGCCAGTCAGGCACCCCTGGGATTCCTAAGAATATCTTATTAGCCCTTAATCATACTCACTATGAGTATGTTGTCCTAAAATGGGACATTTTCCTTTCTTACGTTCCGAGTGTGAACCCACTAGGTAATCAGCAGTACGATAATTTCCACTGAAATTTCTGTTAGTTATTTACTGCACTGGCCAGTTAAGTATTTACTTAGTTTTCTTCTAGAAAGACTCCACATCATTTGAAAAGGTATTAAAAAATAATAAAATAAATAAACAAAAAATTATAAAGTAAAAGAAGTAAAAAATAAAAATGTGTTACATGGAAATCAGAGGTCTTCCTCATGTGAATGGAGAGCCCGTGCTGCAGGGGACCCGGCTGTGCGCCACCAGCGTCCCGCCCCGGCCCGCCCCCGGGAAGCGCGCTTACCTTCAGTTCTTCCCACGTGGACACTCTCATGGTCAAGAGCAGGAAGTCCTTTACGTAGCCGAGAAACAGCTCCTCCTGCTGCTCCGGGCCGAGCTGCGCGAGGAACTCGCCCAGAGGGGTCTGCTGGAAGATTCCCTCCAACTTCGACAGGCCTGCAGAGGACAGTGCAGAGGGCGGAGGGACAGTGTGAGGCGGGGCTCCTGCCTGCGGCCACCACACTCGGCATCTCCCGGGAAGGATCAGGCTCTGCTGACCAGCAGCTCTCAGCAAAGGGGAGTGGGGGCCGCGTGACTGAATGGCCATTTCTAGACGCTTCAGTCGTGTCTCCAGCGGAATAACAAAAACAGAGGCCTAATACATATTCTGTTTCAGTCACCGCGGCCCAGCCGGCCCCAAAGCGGTAAAACGATCGGGAGACAGAGCAGGTTGGACATCCAGCAAATCATGTCGTGCTCCGGGACCCCCAGGATCCAAGAGGGTCAGCAATGAGGGGGCTGCGCTTCAGGGGCTGGGGTCACGCGCTGCTCACAGCAGGAAGCCGCGCCTCCTAGTGAGGGGTGCCAGCCTGCAGGCCACACACTGGCCCAGGAGAGCAGGGCCAGTGTGGGCACGGCCTCGAGAAAGGAAGACTCCTTTCTCATGACCCAGACTGCTTCAGTTTGTTGCAAAAACGTGGCGGAATGCTTGCCTAGAGAAGTAAGTTCATCTCCACGTATTTTGATCTTGTTTGTTTTTTTTAATGCTTATTTTTAGGGACAGAGAGACAGGGTGAGACAGACAGAGCATGAGCAGCGAGGGGCAGAGAAAGGGGGAGACCCAGAATCCAAAGCAGGCTGCAGGCTCTGAGCTGTCCGCACAGAGCCCGACCCGGGGCTCAAACTCAGACTGTGAGATCGTGGCCTGAGCTGAAGTTGGACGTCTAACTGAGCCATCCACATCCAGGCGTCCTTGACCTGGTTTGTTTAAAGGCAATACCCTAAGTAAACTTTGAAAACACTACTTCATGCACGAACGATGGGAAGATGACTTTTCCAAAGCATGTGTGGTCCCTGCTTGTCCCCAGACGCCTCTGGCCAGGCTGCCTGACCCGTAACAGCACAGTTAGGGGCCGTGCAGCTCCCGAGGACACTGACCGCTCAGTTTAGATGAAGCTACTGCACTAAGGTCGTTGACGCAGCTGGGAAGGGCTCAGCTGGTCCCGATGCCCGGGCTCTCCAGAAGCTTCTGAATAAAAATGACCCACTCACGATGGGGAGCCGGCACACGTCCTGTTTCGCCGCACCCTCGGGGCTCACCTTCAGCTCCGGAGATGTACTGAGCCTGCACCCACAGCTCGTCCAGATAGTCTTTGATTCTCCAGCTGAACGGGACGTCGTGGGAGACGCCCTCCGGGGGGGACATGTAGTTCTGCACCACGATGCAGGGCATCTCGCTCTTAGACCTGCGGCCAGGTGAAGGGTCCGTGAGATGCTGCACAGGACATAGGACCTGCCACCGAGGCCCGCTCCGCTCCTTGTTCAAGGACAGCGGCGCGCACGAGGCTGCGGAGACGGCCCGCTGGCCCAGCCCAGAGCTCAGGCGTCTGTCACAAACGGACTGGCGCACGTCCCTGTGTCGTCTGTTTCACAGACAACAATGAAACAAGGCTGGGAAGAGTCGAGCGGGGGTCCCAAGTCTGGGGCAGAACCGGGCCGTGTGGTGCCTGGGCCTCCCCTCGCCCTCCACCTCCGCATACAGAACGTGGCTTGTCAGAAGCGACCCTTTCCCTCAGGGTCAGCAGGGCCCTTTCGTCTAAATAAGTGGTTCCACTCGAGATCCAGAATACTCGAGTACTCTTTATTCATCCACACTCCAAACTAAAGCCCCTGAGATCCAAAGAGGAAGCCTTCGGGAGGCGGGCTGAGGGCAAGCTGTGCGAGGGCAGGCCCAGGGCAGGGCGTGTGGGTCCCGGCGTGGAAAGGGTGACGGGGAGAGGGGCTCTCCGAAGCACAGCCTCGCCAGTCTGGGAGAGGGCGAAGCTGCCACTTTGGCTGCAAACAGACCCAGCATTTGGTTTTTGAATTTTCAGAGAGAGCACGTGCATGCATGACGGGCAGAGGGAGAATCTTAAGCAGGCTCCATGCTCAGCACTCACAGCCCGACTTGGGGCTCGATCCCACAAACCGTGAGATCATGACCTGAGCTGAAATCCAGAGTAAGACGCTCAAGTGACAGAGCCTGCCAGGCGCCCCGGATCCAGCGTTTGAAACAAATATGATTCGGAACTCAACGCCCACTCCATCTACTTCTCGGATGGGCACAAGAAGACCGCAGGTGCCTTACGTTTCTCCCCTTCCCACAAAAAAGAAACTCTATTCACCTCATATTGTTTGTCACAAGAGGAATGTTCAGAAGCTTGATGTCACGGAAAATAAACATCCAAAGATCTCTCGTCCAGGATGGAGAGTCCGGGGTGGTCAGCAGCTCGAGGTTGCTGTCTCTGTCGATGACAGACACCATGCTCGCCAGGAGAGGGGTGACGACGCCCTGGACCCGCTTCCAGAGGGTGTGCCTGCAGCAGGGGAGAGGGGAGACTGCACTGCATCTCAGCCGGCACAGAGCACGGGGGGCTGCTCCCTGCTGGGGACACTGGGCTCCTGAGTCAGAAGACATCGGGTCTGCAGATCCACCACCACAGCCCTGGCGATAAATGACAACGGCCATCGTCATTAAGAACCCGAAGAAAATTCACAGGTAGAAATGGACGCGAGGCAGGACTGGAATGGACCTTAATTCTATATCGAATCAGTTTCCTGAAAAGGCCCAGCAGCATCTGTTGTATTTTTTACACAGCTTCTTCCCCAGATCGTCATCGAGGCTTTCCAAAGAAAACAGGGACCACGTTCATTTGGGGAAGAAGATAAACCTTATTTAAGGAAAACCCCAATGGAAGATAAACCTTATTTAAGGAAAACAACAATGGTAGGGAGAAGACAACGAAGCACAGGGCAGAATAAATGCGCTTCAGGTCAAGTTAAATGTGGGGGGCTGCCGGAGGAGCTGCCAGAAGACAAGATGTAAGCCTTGACCAAACATCCGTCCCCCGCAGGGCCGAGCCGTGTTATCACTCCCAACTCAGGGCTGGAGACAGCCAGTCTGGGCTTTCTTATCGGGCCCCCAGGTGCTGGGCTGAAGCTGCAGTTTTGGTTCCTCCCCTACCCTAGCTCATTATAATCACTTGACCCTGTTTCCTAGCAACTGACCTACACAGCTGCCTTATTTCCCCGCCTTCTACCCTTTATAAGATGTGTGTGTTCTCTCAATAAACGAGGCTTGATCAGAGACTTGCCTTGCCTCCATTCTCTGTGCCCCCTGCCCTACCCACCCCACTCTCACCCCCTCCCTCAGGACCCGCGTTGACTGACCTGCGGGACGGGTCAGTTAAACAGGAAAGTACGCGACTCTGTGACCCATGGTTGTTACTGACGTCTGTGCACTGGACCCAAGAGTGTTTGTGTATGGGCGTTCATCTCCTGTTTGTGCTACCTTTGTTCTACTTCACTGTTATAATGATGTTTACACAGAATCATAAACTCTAACACACAGCAAGGAATCTGCTGCTAGGTAGTTAACGTTGGGGAGAAAAAGGCTCTATTTTAAAAAGAAGAAAGAAGGGAGCCTTGATGGCTCAGTCGGTTGAATATTAGACTTCGGCTCAGGTCATGATCTCACAGTTCGTGGGTTCGAGTCCCGCGTTGGGCTCTGTGCTGACAGCTCGGAGCCTGGAGCTTCTTCGGATTCTGTGTCTCTTTCTCTCCCTGCCCCTCCCCTGTTCGCACTCTGTCTCTCTCTCTCTCAAAAATTAATAAACATTAAAAACAATTTTTTAATTTTATCTGTAAGGAGTAACCAAGGGAAACGATCTAGACTAATATCTGATCTTATAAAATTCCTTACTCAGAAAGTATAAATGGGTAAGAAATTAACGAGAGGAAAAATTAGAGGCAGAGCAATGAAAGCAGCCCCAGGGCCTCGGGGGCCCCACACTTCCCGCCAGACCGTCACACAGAGGAAGCGTCCCGAGCCCGCAGCGATCACACTTCGGGCGACGGGACCCGCGTGAGTTCAGATGCACGGAACAGTCAGAAGGGAGGAACTGGCGCACAAGTGACCGGCCTCAGAGGGCCCTGCAGGCTCGGGGCGGGAGAACCTTCCCTGGGGGACACACCGTGTCCCGCCTCCCTCCGCGACACCGGGTGACCTGGCCTAGTCCTGGGAAGAGGATCCTGGTTTTACGGATAAAGGCCCACAGGCGACACGTGATTGTAGTTATCAAATGACTTCGATCAGCAACAGGCCTGGGGAAATCACTCCCCTTCCGTCCCCGCCCGTCCCCTTCCCTGGAACCTAAAACAGCAGCCACTTCTGTGGACGACCGTGCCGGTCCGGCGTATGCCCTGAGGGGACACACGCCCGTGGGGACACACGTCTGCTTCTGTAAGTTCGGTGCCGAGGTCATAACCACACTCCGACACACAGAAGAGGACACGGAGTCCGCTGACCCCATCCAACCGCCACCCAGAACTGACGGCTCCGAACCGCTCAAAGCGTTGGGACGAAGCGTGCGGGTGAGCCGTCCACCGCCACGCCGAGGCTGCCCCCAACCCCCGGCGCCCCGCCCCGTACCTGAACGTGCCCGCCTCCTGGAGGGCGTCCTGGTTCGCGGCCTCCCTGGCCACCCAGGCCTTTGTGTTGAACAGACACTGGTCTTCCTGCTGCTTCAGGAGCGCGTGGAGCCGCGCCTTGGACGCCCGCAGGAACGCGGCTGCGGGAAGCAGAGGACCGCGACTGGGGCATCGCCCACGGGCACCGATCGGCGGGCGGCCCGCGGCCCCAGGGTCTCGGGGAGAATCGCGAGGTGCGCCAAGCTTCCCGCCACATCCTGGGGACCGCTGTGGCGACGGTCACGCTCCCGGGTGCCCCGTACCTTTGAGCTGGTCGTCCGCGTCCAGGAGGCTGAGAAGAATCTCCACCCGCCGCATGCCGCGCTGGCGGCCGTCCTGGTCGCGGAGCACGCCCACCGCGCCCTGGACGCAGCTCCTGAGCAGGCTGGTCGTGTCCACGATCTGGCCATGTCACAGGGACCGTCAGGCCTCCCCGCCCCAGCCCGAGAGAGCCGCTGGGGGTGCTGCAGGCGCCCGGGGACCCATCGGGTCAGATCCCGCCCTGGTCGTGAGCCTGGACTCCGGGAGACAGGGGTAACGGCCCGAGAGGTAGAAATTAGAAAGAGCCAGAACCCTACCTGGCTTCCGCCCTGCTCCGCGCCGCCCGTCGCCTCCGAGTCTTCCATCCCCAGGCCTGCTCCTGGCGCCTCCCCTGATCCGTCGGCAGCCTCGGTTTCCATCGGCTCCTCCAGGCTGTCTCCAGCCCCCTGTCCCGTCTCCACTGCAACAGAAGCTTGATCCAGCCACTGAGAAAAGGAGCTGCTCTTCCCCGCAGGCCTCCCCCGTCCCTCGCCCCTGCAGTGGGTCACACGGGCCTGGGCCATGGGCTCCACCAGCAGCACCCCTCCCCCCTGTACCGGGCTCGTGCGGCCAAAACGGGGCACCGGTGACCCGAGTCTGACACTCGGCAGAGGCCCCCCTCAGAGCCCGACGTGTCCACGATGGCCCACTCTCCCACATGGGCACTCTGACCTCGGAAGCCACGGACAGTGCTCTGGGGCACGTCCCCCGTCGGGCAGGGGCGGGGACTCGACGGGGACGGGAGGGCAGCCTTGCACCTCCCTGCTCCTCCGAGCCGCTGGCCACCACTCCTGTTGTCCCGCCCACATCCCCAAGCGCTTCCTCGAGACTTACACTCAGAGTCCTCCTCTGGCTTAAACAGCTGGCTGATGGCCACATCCTGCAACTTGGTCACGTCCGAAACCATGACCGTGGACGTGTGGAGGTCGTCAATGTGCACAGACTGCCACAGCCCTGTGGGGAACACAGGCACAGAGAGTGTCGCCACGCTTTTCCTGGCGTCCTCCTGTGGGCCACGAGCAGGGACACGCCACAGGTCCTGATGTTTAAATTTGCTGCCGTCGAGGGACACCTGGGGGGCTGCGTCGGTTAAGCGTCCAACTTCGGTTCAGGTCACGATCTTGTGGTTTGTGGGTTTGAGCCCAGTGTCAGGCTCCGTGCTGACAGCTCAGCTGTCTCCCTCTCTCTGCCTCTCTCCCACTCACTTGTGCTCTGTCTCTGTCTCAAAAATAAACATTAAAAATCTAGGGGCGCCTCTGGGTGGCTCAGTGGGTTAAGTGTCTGACTTCGGCTCAGGGCATGATCTCACAGTTCGCGGGTTTGAGCCCCACATTGGGCTCTGTGCTGACAGCCGAGTGCCTGGAGCCTGTCTTCAGATTCTGTGTCTCCTTCTCTCTCTGCCCCTTCCCTGCTCATGCTCTGTCTCTCTCTCTGTGTCTCACAAAAATAAATAAAATGTTAAAAAAAAAAATCTTGTTAAATACACCTGCTGCTGACTGAGTTGTGCTCTTCGGTCCAGACTCCGGATCACACACAGAGGCCGCCCGAGCCTGCTGTCTACGCCAACAACTGCTGTAAACGAACAGCAGTCATCAGAATGAAGAGCTGCCTTTCTGTAAAGGGTATCTGAAGGTTTTTGGTTCATTTTCTTTTACATTTATTTATTTATTTTGAGAGAGTTAGAGAGTGCATGAGCAGGGGAGGAAAAGAGAAAGAGAGGGAGAGAGAGAATCCCAAGCAGGCTCTGCGCTGTCAGGTCAGATCCCAACGCGGAGCTCGAACTCACAAACCCTGAGATCATGATCTAAGCCGAAACCAAGAGTCGGATGTTTAACCGACTGAGCCACCCGATGCCCCAGTTTTTGATTCTTTTTACATTTTTTAGTGTACGTGCTGCGTCAGAGCTAGTAAGGGGGTGAGGGAAACTGGCGAGATTTACCTCCTGTTATCTAGGACGTCCCTCAAGAAAACTGTTATTTGCCAATTTCTAGAATACCAATTTTCTTATTCACGAACTAACCGGTGACCCATTCCTCAAAAGGAAAAGAGAGGCTTAAGAGAGCGTTCCCTGCTCCCCAGCCAGGAACAGGGTGCTTCCAGAACGACGCCAGTCGGTCCGTGTACTAACAGGCAGGGAACCAGAGAGACCAACCAAGTGTTTACCCCCCAGTCAGCAGATAAACACAGCAAGCCCAGGTACCCGTGTTTCCTGTAGTTTAAGAAAACTGCATCTGAGACGAACCCTGCTGAGGTGAACACCAACGGCCTGACGCCAGACTCGTGCGCCGCGGGAGCAAATCAGGAGGGGCTCGCACGCCACCTCACCAAGCACATTCACTGCTGTTTCCAACCTACCCCCCTGGAATCCCACGTAGGTCGCTCCGCTCTCTGTCCGGCACAGTTTCGTGATGAAATAGACCAAGACGCGGTCCTGATTTCCTTGCATCTTGTTGATTTCATTTATGGCAGAGTATCTGTTTTAAAACAAACAGGCGAGGACAAAACAAGTCAAAACAAAAAACCCAAGCAAATAAACAAAGCTGACGTTGTGGAAGTGGTTGACTGTCTCTCTAGGTTTATTTATTTATTTTCAAATGTTTACTTATTTTTGGGGGAGAGAGAGAGAGCACAAGCAGGGGAGGGGCAGAGAGAGAGAGACACAGAATCGGAAGCAGGCTCCAGGCTCTGAGCTGTCAGCACACAGCCAGATGCGAGGCTTGAACTCATGAACCGCGAGATCATGACCTGAGCCTAAGTCGGACGCTCCACCTACAGAGCCCCCAGGCGCCCCATCACGTCTTGTTAGCTTTAGATACACTCGGTGGCCGTCTGCCCTCGCGGGAGAGAAGAGGGCCAGGTCCCAGCCAGCAGGAGCGCTGCCCCCGCTCCCCGCTCGGAAGTGCCGTCTCCATACTGACCAGGGGCCCGTTCTTGCAACCCTCGATGGGGCCGCTCTGAGGCTGCTAGGGGTGAGGCTGGCTGAACTCTAGGGGTGGGGCTGGCCGAACTTTCCACCTTGAGTAACCGGGTTCTATGAGCCCACAACCGTGCTATCAAATACAGCTTCCAAATACAGAATTCACCTTTCTCCCAACTTAGTAAGGGAACCAGAGTTAACTCTAAAAGCACGGGATTTGCCCTATACGAATACCACACAAATGTCCAATAAATACAGACCAAAGCTTCTCTATGCCACAATTGCCTTTGAACTTGCGATACATTCGAATCATGCCATTGAGGGGCGCCTGGGGGGCTCAGTCAGTTGAGCGTCTGACGTTGGCTCAGGTCATGTCACAGTTCATGAGTTTGAGCCCCAAATTGGGCTCTATGCTGTCAGTGTGGAGCCTGCTTGGGATTCTCTCTCCCTCTCTCTCTCTGCCCATCCCCCCAACTCTCTCAAAAATAAACATTAAAAAATTTTTTAAAAAATCATATAATTTAAAATTAATAATTACCAAGACATGTAGAAATTTTTTTAATTATGTAACTTAAAATTAATAACTATACAGACAGGTCTATAGGCACATACATATAGGATGTTCTTTTATTTTAGTTTTTTGAGACCGAGCGTGCACATACAAATGGGGGGGAGGGAGAGACAGAGAGAGAGAGAGAATCCCAAGCAGGCTCTATGCCATCGCCGCAGAGCCCAACTTGGGCCTTGAACCCATGAACGGTGAGATCACGACCTGAGCTGAAATTAAGTGTTGGATGTTTGACCAACTGAGCCCCCAGGGCCCCTCTAGGATATTCTCTTATCTCCTACTAATATTCTGTAATTTACACTTCTTGACGTTATACCACTGTTGCCTTGTTTTAGCCTTTTCTCTAGCCCTCATTCGGCGGGGAATGAAAAGCGAGAGCTTTTTATTTGTATTTTCTTGTTAACTCTGACACCACCCTGTTTTCAGGGAAGACATTCTTTAGGAACTCCCGAAGAAAATCTGAGATTCTACCAAACACCTACTTAGCCGAAGCAATGAGCTGTGCACTGCGGACTCCATCTTCAAAATCCGTTTGAATAATGAGGATTTTACACCCGGCTGCATCGGTTAAGCAGTTTCTGAAAGAGAAAGGCAATTATCCACCCTAAGAAATGGGCGATGAAACCCTCCAGACTGACGGGAAATAGAAGATGCCCGAGAAGGCGTGAGTCGGGTGAGGGTCTCTGTGTGAGTGGACACGCCGGCGGGAGCGTGAAAGCCCCGGGAAACGCTTCCCTAATGAGACTAAAGGATGCCCCCCCCCCCCGCCCCCGGATGCCCACGCACAGGGCAGCAGAGACAGGGGGACCGGAAGCATGGAGCAACCACCCTCTGCAGCCACATGTCTTTGGTGTTCATGACCCAGTGCTGGTGACAGCCCGGGGGTCCCTGCAATCACGTGCATGAAGCACCAAGAGGTCAGGGCAGGGGTGGAGGGGCGGGGGGGAAGGCGGGAGCCGCACTGGACTTCTCGGAGGAACGAGCACTCGGTGTCGAACTGCTGCAGAGACAGGATCGTGGCCTTCGGAGCTCCGTCCTTTCCTCCTGGTTCCAGAAGTTCTTTGCAGTCACGGCTGGTCAGCAGTCTGGAGAAAGTGGTGACCTGCAAAGTCAGGAAATGCAAATTGTTTGATAGAATCCAAGGGCGGGTGTACAGGTCTGCTGGGTTTAGGCCCTAGAAACGTGAGGATGTTCAGCAAATACCCTCTACAGGCTCAACTTGCACTCAGCAGTTGGTACACAGAAAAGAATCCAAACCCAGAGGAGTTTTTAAAAATGAGGCAGTGCTGAGGCAAACAGAAGCTATGGGATCAAAAGGTACTAGAGAGAAGCCCCATCCTGTCCCCCGGTGCCTTCAACTCTCCTTGGACCCCAGCATCTCCCCCTCGTGGCCCCTAATGGTTGTTCTGACGGTCGCTTAGGGCCCAGCACACCTGCCTTTTCTCCTCACAGCCGTGCTGCGTACCTCCAGATGGCGTTCACGCAGATGGTGCCCTCTGACCCCCAGCCATTACCCCTTCCCCTGAGACAGCGAGTCACACCCGCTGTGTGAGCAGACTGAAACCCCTCTGACGGGCGTGCCGACACCACAGCTCCGGAGCCCCTGACTCCAGGCTGGCCTGGCCATGGGCTTCGGATTCCTATGTCCCGGCTGCATGGGGCCTCTGCCTGGATGCCACAGGGACATCGCAGTCCGTCCAGGACGGAATTCACCACCAATGCTGTTGCTCGTTCCTGGACTGTGGTTAACCAAACCTCCGGCCATCCAAAGAAGAATCCGGGGAACCATCCCTGGACCCCTGCGTCTTCCATGGCCCCCAAAAGAATCCATCATAAGCTCTGCCAATTGACATTAGAACCAGTTCTGCATCCTGCCCACCTGCTCCTCTCTGACCTAGCGGCCCGGCAGCCTCCTGACCGGCCTGTCCTTTCTAGGACAGTCTTTTACCAGGGCTGCTCCCTCCTGCTCTCAGGCAACGGGACACCTCTCGACACACATTCTTCCGTCCCTCCCGTCTCTACACCAGACCCCACTCATCAGCGCCATGGAAAGACCCTGCATCAAGTCTCTCCAATGGCATCTCATCCCCATCTCTGGGTCCTTGCATCCTTGAACTTCACGCTGCAGAGCGACCAGTTCCTGGACCTATTTCCCACCTTGTCACCTCTGCTCAAGTGGGCTCTGTGCCTATAATGCTTCCCCAGCCACACTTCATAATCAGCTAGAGGGTCGCCTGACCCCATACCTGATCTGCGCGGCCCCTCTCTGCCTCTCTGGACAGCACTGTCTTACGACACCAGTGGACCTGTTCGCAAGTCTTACACTGCACGCTGAGCGAGGCCCAGAAGGGTGCCAACGCGTTTTTATGTTCGCAGTGCCCTCAGTGTGGGACTCGAACGTGTCCCTTCGCTCGCTGAAGCGAACGTGGTACACAGCATCAGCATCAGCACCGACGCTGCGCAGAAACAGGCACTCAAGACTCGCCTGGCTCGACCCTGGTTGAGCATCTGAGTGTTTGAGTGTTTGAAACCAGAGTCTCAACGCATCCGTTTATGATTCCTACGCACCGCCTTGGAAAGAACCCTGGATTCTGCAAACTGGGGATCCAAGGCCTCCGAGGTGAAAGGGGCCAAGGGGAGCGCCGCAGAGAGACAATCACCTCCGTGAAGACGACGCGGTGGTCCGGACCCGCCGCGCGCAGCTGAGCCTGGAGGAAGTCCGCGAAGGAGCTGTGGTGCTGCGCGTGGTAGTACTCTTGACACAGCGCCTGGGCGGCGAACAGGCCCAGGGAGGAGGCGCCCAGCCGAACCACAGCGTCCGGCGCGGCGCAGCCCAGTAGGATCAGCTTGGCCTCGTCGGACGCCTTCCGGTAAAGTTCATCGGTCAAGGCCCCGCGGCCCAGTCTCCCCGTGACCTGCAGCACCACAGACGCGCACGCGTCTGAGTGGTAGCCGATGAAGACCTCGGAAGGGCTGTATTTGTGTCCGGCCGCAAACTGCTCTGCCTTCACCTCCACGAATCTCTCCACCCAGGTCTTGAGTTCCTCCACGATGCTTTTCTGCCACGTCTCCAAGACGGTGTTGATGTCCAGATAGTGTTTCTCCAGCCGGTTGATGAGGGGGACGGGGAAGCGTTTGTACACTACGTCCTTCTCTTCGATGACGACCAGCCGGAAGTCCGGGTGGACCCGGCACTTGACCCGATGGGTCCCCAGGCCCAGGTCCACGTACTTCTGGCCCCCGAGGTAGACGTAGTACTGGTTGAGCGCGTCGTAGAGGCTCTCGTAGAGGCTCTGGAGGTTGAGCAGCACCACCATCTTGCCTGTTTCCATGCAGACCTTCACTCGGTTGATGTTTCTGCAGATCTGGGTGTACTCTTGGTCCCTGGGAAAGCTGGAGCCAAAAATGATCTCCGGCTGCCGGTCGTCACTGAAGAACGCCTGCTGCAGGACCTGCAGGGCCGCGTAGTTCCTGGTCAGCACGAGCAGGTAGCGGGATTCGGAGTCGTCTGGCTCCCGGCCTGATGCCTGCAGGTCTCCGTACATGTTCTGCTCGATCAGCTGTAGGGTGCTGACTTCCTCCGAGCATTTCGCCTCGGGCAAGTTGGCCATGAAAATGTCCAGGGCATGGATGTCATCTTTGCCACTGAAGTTGCGAAGGACGGCCTGCGCGACGTCTTGCGGGGACGGCTCGTTATCGGAGGCCTTTGCCTTGGCGAAGACCATTTTGATGAGGCTGTAGTAGTCACGGAGGCCGAAGAACTCCTTGTCTTGCTTCTCACACACTGTTTCATAGGCTCTCGCAAAGGGCGCAAAGAACCCCTGGACCCTTTGCTGGATCAGGGGCTCTGAAGAGCAAATGCCCTTGGCGCTCGCTATGAGCTCCTTCTTGTTGGGACTGCCTCGCGACACAAAAATGCCCCGGTTCATCTTGGCAGGGTCCAGGGCCCAGTTGGAAATGCCTATGAAGCCAACCTTTTTGTGGGGAGCGGGGTCGTCTTCAATGCACCCGTATTCCAACAGTGGGTGCAGAGTCTTCAGGGGCATTTTGGGGGAGTCTTCTGCCAGTCCCACCTCGTCCAACACCACCACAGAGACGTACTGCTGCAGGTCCTTCCCCTGCTGGAAGCGGGCACACTGCCTGAAGGTGCTTATGATACCCTGGGGGGTAGAGTGCGGGCTGCACTGGAATGACACCAGGTGGACCTGCTTCAGCCTCCGGAACAGGTCTGAGTGGGCTGCCGGGCCTTGCATGGCGTCCGCCACGATGGTCTTGGCAAGAGATTTAGAGCTGCCAGGCTTTCCTACCAGGAAGAGGGGAATCTTCAGCTCGATGCAGATGACCATCATGAAGACATTCTCTTTCAAAGCCAAGTTCCTAGCAATGGTTTTCCGCAAAGACACACCGTTCAGGAAAAGGTCCTGCACTCGGGCGACCTCCTCCAGAAGAACCTTGCTGTCGCTATAGGGTTTCGGAAAGAGCCTGCAGATGGCCCTCCAGTACGGCTCCTTCTGCTCCAGAGAGGCGTGGTAGCACACCCCGACGGCCAGCACCAGGGACCAGAGGACGGGATCTCTCTCCAAGTCGTTGTGGTGCACGTCGGACTCGCAGAGAAAGGCATCCAGCTTTGACAAGAGCATCCTGCTGTGGTCGTGAAACCACGTGAAGACTCTGACGCAGCGCTCCACGTCCCTGAGGCTGACAAAACCGCACTCGTTTCCTCTCTTCCTCATGAAACTCTGCGAGGCAGAAAGCACTTCTGTGACCACACGGATCTGGGCTGCGTTCATCCCGACGGAGTCCACCAGCCTCTGCACGATCTGCTGGATGTAGAGTCTCTCGGCGGTGTCGTTCAGCTGTCCGAAGTCCCACACCAGGGGGATGAGGCTCGGCGGCAGAGCGTGCACTCGGTACACCAGCTGCCGGAGCGGGATGGAGCCAAGCCGCTCCGCCGTGTCCTCCGCACGGACCCTGTACCCCAAACCAGCCGCCTCCAAACGGCCGATCATCTCCTGCGTGTGCCTCCGGTAGGGGTTGCAGGCGGCTATGATGTGCAGTCCCGAGTCCTTGGCCAGGGGCTGGCCGTCCACCGTGCGATCACACAGCACTTCCTTGATACAGCTGATGGCTTCTGTCGTGTTGGCTTCGTCGAAGAACAAGATGGTGTCCAGCTGATGCCGCGCCCTGTTGAGGAGAGCGAGTTCCTCCGCCTCGCGGACCTTGGAGTAGATCATCTGTGCGGTCGTTCCGCCGTGGACCTTGACCAGCCTCATGGTCTCTGCCTCGGTGCTGCCGCGCCGCAGGTCGCTGAGGAACTTGATGAGCCTGGTCTTCCCGCAGCCGGTCTCGCCCATGATGATGACGGGGATCCCGCACCGAAACCGCATCTCAATGGCAAGGATCTTGAGCATGTTGTCCATCGTGAGCTCATAGGTTTCATCCGGGTCCATGGGCCAGTGGATCCCTAATGCCAGGCAGAGTCTCTCAAGTTTCTCGTGCCTGGGCAGCTGGTCAAAGTCCACGTTGAAGGGCACCCTCTGGAGCAGCAGCCCCCGGAACAGCTCCGTCTCCATGACGTTTCTCTTTATGACCCTCCCGCTGGAGAGGTCCACAGCGTCAAGGCTGCCGCTCTGGTTGGGCTGGATGTGGAAGCCAATGAACGTCATGGACGTGTGGTCGCTGTTAAAGAACACATACGGGTGGGGCTCGGACTCCCATTTCTTCCGGAGAGTGAAAGGGGCTAGATCTTCTTCCCTGACCCCATCCATGGTGACTGTGTACCTCCCTGGGCTCTGGTCGGACGTGTGGAGGGTGGGTGTGGCGAAATCCCTCGCCATGAAGATCATGAAGGTGACCACAAAGTTCTTGAAGCCTCTCAGCGTGTCTCCGGTGATGGCTGCGTTGCAGAAGAGGGAGGCCTCGCAGTCTCGGAGCTGGTAATTCAGGAACCCGGCGAAGTTCCGGAGCTCTGACCAGGACGGGTTTATCACCCCGCAGTAGATGAGGAAGTACTGGAGGCACTCCTCGGGGGTGCCCTCCACGCGGCCCTGCTGGTACAGGAACGAGTCCAGGTTTTCCTTCTCGTGGAACCGTTTCAGATACTGGTAAGGTCTTTGGAACGTCTCGCTTTGGAACACTCTCTGGTCCATCCCTGGATCTCTGGAGCACTCCTCGGAGTTCAGCTCCATGTCTATCACTTCTTTGGGAGGCCGGCAGGTGACTTTTGGGAAGATGTCCAGAAAATTGAACTGGGGGCCATGCGTATTCTGGAAAGGGGAGACACAAAGAAAATGCTTACAATTACGCTTTCCCAACAACGCCTCTGCATCTCGACCTGCCGCGTGCTCGGCACCGGACGGACCTTTGTGAGAAACCACTTTGCGCCAACTGATTCCTGAAGACTGGTCTGCACACAAGCTGCCTTCCTCT
Source organism: Helogale parvula (assembly GCA_004023845.1). Lineage (NCBI taxonomy): Eukaryota > Metazoa > Chordata > Mammalia > Carnivora > Herpestidae > Helogale > Helogale parvula. The sequence continues at coordinate 38,359 of PJEM01012209.1, forward strand.
GCATGAGGAGGCGCCGTAGGGGCTACCTTCCCCACCGGTAAGTCCTTCTCTACCCGACCTCTTGAGACAAAATCTCTACGAAGAACGTGCGTGTGCGCGTGCGCACGCGGGCACAAGAGGCCCTCTTGTTCCGAAGTGTAGGTGACGGGGCGCCTGGATGGTCCAGTCGGTTGAATATCCAACTTTTGATTTCAGCTCAGGTCATGATCCCAGGATCGAGGGATCGAGCCCCATGTTGGGCTCTGCACTGAACACAGGGCCTACCTGAGACTCTCCCTCTCTCCCTCTCTCCCTGCCCTTCCCCCATTTGCACGTGCTCTCTCTCTCTCAAAAGAAAGGAATATAGATGCCAAACGCCTCCTTCCCGTTTCAGCTGGCATTAGGAGCACGGACTGTGCCCAGCAGACGCACTCACTGCGCTCCGAGCACTGCTGGCACCTCACACACACAGCATGAGTTCCGGACTGAACAAAACTAACGTAAGCCACTGCTACCTAATGACAGCATTTTTATTCCAGACGTTATTAAAAAGTGATTTTAAAGACCGATTCGTCTTTACTAACACCGCGCTCAGCTGCTTCGCTAAGGCGGGGCGGGGCGCACTGGCGCCGAGACGGGACCACGCCCGGCGGTACGCACCCGTCTGGGAGGCATCTTGGGCAGCGCTGGCGTCCGCTCCAGGATTTCGATGATGTATAGGTGGGTCGGGTTCCGGAGCCACACTTTCCCATTCACGTCCATTAAGTACTGCAGGACGAGGAGCTTGAAGATGAACGCCCAAATCCCGCTCTGCACCTAAAGGCGGACCAGGCAGGCGTGTGAGCGCTGACGCAGCACGGCCGCTCTCCCAGCCCCGAGGACCGGCACGCTCTGTCCTCGCACACGGTGATGCTGAGTACCAACGCGTGTAGAAGAGGACATTCTCTCCCCCGGAAGAGGCGGGGCGGGACGCGGGAGCTGCGTCTTTCCTGACGCAGCCATGCTACGGAAGCCCCGGGCACGTACCGAAGAGGTCACGTCGAAGTGGAAGATCATGGGTCTGGTCTGATAGCGGGCCTTCAGGAAAGGCAGGAGGGAACACAGGACTTGGTTCTCATCCACCTGAGGGTCGATCAGTCGGATAACCTTCAGGGGCACCGTTTTCCCCCTCAGCTTCATCGTCAGTTTGCTGTGTAATCTCTCCACATAGAGAGACTTTCCTGTAACATCAGAATTTGGAAATTAGGCACCAAGGCTGAGGACCAGGAGTGAGAGAATCCAGGAAGATTTATTACAAGTCACTTCTCTGTGCAAAATTCCCAACAGATGAAATATGTCATCCCGGTAAGGAATGTACTTCTGGGGCGCCTGGGGGGCTCAGTTAACCAACCGACTTCGGCTCAAGTCACGATCTCGTGGTTCGTCGGTTTGAGCCCCACATGAGGCTCTGTCCTAACAGCTCAGAGCCTGGAACCTGCTTCAGATTCTTCTTCCCTCTCTCTGCCCCATCCATGCTCACACGCTCCCTCTCAAAAATAAATATTTAAAAAATGGTTATTGTTTAAAAAAAAAAGAACACACTTTGAACCCTCGAATCTCCTTGCTGCTGCCTGCTCGCTGGCTATCCCGCCCCCTGGGACTAAGGACTTGTGAAGGACAGTGGCCGCCCCGCCCATGTAGGGAGTGGGGAGCACCAGGCTTTCCACACGGAGAAGGCAGTGCTGTTGGTGGGACCAAGTCAACAGGAGGGAAGTCAAGGGGCATTTTTCTTCCCAAGACAAAGCAGTTACACTCCCTCTGCTCTCCAGACCCACATCAGCCGCCAAGTGGCCAACGGAGGTTACAGGACGGAAGGGGTTGCAGACCAGCTTCTTTGGAGGAAGGTGCCTGGGGGCCCTCGAGGCGCCCGAGCCCGAGATTCGGTGAGAATCCGTGTCCCGCTCCAGCAGGGGCCCTGACTCACAGCTCCAGAGACTCAAAACCTCCCTGAGCCTCCGCTTGCCCACTACAGCAGGCTCGGTCCTCCAAGCCCGCCCTGCTGGCGGGGGAGGGGCCCGCCCACCCGGCAGCTGCCATTACCGACGCCCGCTCGCTCCGACGTCACGACGCCCACGCACATCCGGTCACGGAAGACCTCGGCAGCCGACGGCGTGTGCGCGGGGACCCGGAAATGCTGCGCCAGGTACGCCTGCACGTCCTGGAGGGGCGCCTGGGGCGTGACCGGGACCTTGTGCTGGCTGAAAGCGGAGGGCAGGTGACAGTGCTCCCGCGCGCTGTCGCACACCACCACCAGCTGGAAGTCCTCCCGGTGCGGCCGCGAGCACAGGCTCAGGAAGAGCGCCTCCGCCTGGCTGGCCACCTCGTAGCTCAGCAGGTCGGCGTAGAGCAGGCTGTAGACGCCCCGCCCCCGGGAGCCCGGCGTCAGGCAGCGGCGCAGGAGCAGCGCCACCTCCTCGAACGTGGTCCCCGGCGTGCAGAGCAGCACCTCGTCGAAGGTGGGCAGCGGCTGCTGCGGGGCGTGCATGTAGACGGCCAGCGCGGCCGGCAGCACCTCGGAGTGGCCGCAGACGATGAGGTTGGGCCGGCCCACCTGCAGGCCTTTGGGCAGGTGGCGCTGCACGGGACACTGGCGCATCCACCCCAGGAGGGCCAGACAGCGGCCGAGCGCCTCCAGGTCCAGGCAGTGCGGCAGGAAGGCGCGCATGCACGCCATCGACTGCTCCAGGACGGCCCGCAGCTTGCCGGCCAGGCTGGGCTCCCGCAGGAGCGCCGCCTGCACTCCCTGAATCACCGTCCTCTCCTGCTGCCGGGGAGCCTCCCCGTCGGGCTCCTGGAGGGCCCTGGCCACGTCCCTCGGGGTGCAGTTGGCTTTGATGAAGGACAGCATGGTGAGGGCGGCTTCGCCGGGCGTCGGCTTCGTGAGCTCTGCGCTCAGGTACACCAGCTGCTCGGCCGTGAAGTAGTTGAGATAAAAGTGCGTGGCCCGCTTCTCGGCCACGAACGCCTCCCAGCGGCCCAGGAAGTGCTCCATCTGCCTGCTGACGGCCTCCAGCAGCTCTGCCGCCGCCCCGCTGCCCTTGAGCCGGATCGGAGGCTCCAAGTGAAAGTCCATCTGGACGGAGACGCCGTGGTGAGGGGAGCAGTGCACCCGTGCCGTCCAGGTCCTGAGCAGCGCGTGCCCGGCGGAGTACAAGTCGATGAAGGCCTGCGCGAGCCTCTGCACGTTGCAGAACACCTGTGGCGGACGGACCAGGAGCCGTGTCAGAGGGGACGCCGGGGACGCCCGCTCGCTTATGATGTGAAGTTCCCGCTTGGGCTCAGGTGTGTCCGAGGCCACCCGGGGTGCCTCCCAGAGGCCGACCTCCCAAGAGCACTGTCTTGGGACAAAGGCTCTCTCACAGCGCACAAGCAACCTCGCAAGACCCTCGCTACAGCCCGGAGACCCTCCTGTTCGCCGAGACGCCTCTGTCCACATGTTTACTGTTCATTCCAACCGAGATCTACTGTCTCGATCGTCTAGTACTTTGGGGTTCTTGCAGATTTACAGCGATCGAAGCAACAGAAGCGGCTCTCCCCGCTGCAATGCAGGGGGCTAACACAACGCGGCCTGCGCACCGCAAGGCGGGACAACCGCCCGGGTGGGCCTGTTGCAGCTCAGGCGTCTTTCGGCGTCCTGGATCCGGGCCCCCGCGTCCTGCAGCCCCGCCGCCCCCGCCCCGCACGGGTTTACAGCGGAAGGCCTCCTCTCGCTTCAGGCGAGCGCAGGGCCCTCTGACTGTCCGGCCGCCGGGCGGCCGAGTCCTCACCTTGGAAAACGCCTCCACCTGAGCGTTGCTGTGCTCCTTCTTGCCCGACATCAGCATCAGCTTGTTCAGCAGCTCCCTGAGCTCCTCCAGAGAGAAGTCCCGTGTCTCCTCCCGGCCGCCGTGGCACTCGGGGAGCGATAACTGCAGAACCGTGTCCGGGGAGATCTGGGGAAACGTGCGGGGCACATGCTGGCTTTCTGGAGGCTGAACCCCCACCCCCGAGTGACAGCAGCCCGCGCAGGCCCCTGCCAGCTACGCCGGGACGTGGGGCGGCTCACCTTCTGGCCACCTGTGGGGGCCCTGATGACATAGAGGCCTCTGTCGTTGATGGCCGTGGCCAGAGACAGGGACGAGAGCTCCACCGAACCATGGCTTTCCTTCACGGTCTTCAGCCACTCTAAGTTCCTGGCAGAGTCACGCTGTTGGGACAGGAGGAAAACCTTTCTCTTCCTCCCGGGGCTCCTCCTCCTCTGCTCTCACGGTGTAAGCCCCTCCTCCCCGTGTCCCGCTGGGGCTGCAGTCGCCTGCTGCCCTCTCACAAGTCTCCCCTCCGGTCCCTGCCCCACAGTGTTGCCCTTTTTGTAGCGGGAGGCGTGTCTGCATCCCCACCAGTGGCTGCTGTCCCAGTTAGCACACAGGGGCACAGGGGTGGGACGGTGGGGAGGCTTCGTTCTGCCAGACTCCCAGCAGTGGTGACACTCGGTGGAACAAAGGCACTGTGGCCTTATGTTCTAATTGTACGTATTTCTGGGGACTCCAAGGCCAACCAGACACACTAAGGAGAAACTAGCACACAGTTCTTTGTTAGTGAGTAACTTCCAGCAGCAGAAACGGAGATGCCTCGACCTGGTCCTTCTGTTTCTCTGTCCGCCCTCACCCTTGGTGGCCTCGGCGCCCCGGCCACGTGACGGCCGGGCCTGCTTGGGCCCTGGGCACGCGGTTCCCTTAAACTACCTCGTTCATTCCTCTTTTCTAATTAAAAATTTTTAACGTTTTATTTATTTTTGAGAGAGAGACAGACGTGAGCAGGGGAGGGGCTGGAGAGAGGGAGACGCAGACTCGGAAGCAGCTCCAGGCCCTGAGCTGTCAGCACAGAACTCGTGAACTGGGAGATCGTGACCTGAGCCGAAGTTGGATGCTCGACCGACTGAGCCGCCCAGGCGCCTCCCCTTCCCCCCAACATCATTTAAAACCGTAAACCCGTGTCGTTCAGGCGGGGCGATGCGCGGTCCCGCCCTGCATGGTGCCGAGCGACCCCCCACGCGCCTTCGCCAGCTCGGACGAGGCCGGAAGCGGACTCACCAGCTTGTGGGGCAGGTACGGGTCGCTCTCCAGAGCCCGCCACAGCTCGCCCAGCCGGTTCACGAGCTCGTCGAAGCCCGCGCCCGCGCCCAGCTCGTACAGCAGCGGCGCGTAGCCCTGCACGGCGTCGTGGAAGCAGGCCACCCGGTCCACGTCGATGTCGTTTTCCCCCGCAGAGATGGAAGCCAGGTCCACAAACACCTTCAGCTCGTTGATGCCTGGGGGCAGAGTGCGACAGGTGAGCTGGGGCGGCTCCCGGCACTCTGACCTCGAGCAGGGATACTGAGTGAGGTCGAGACGGGTGCTGCTGCGGCGTCAGGGTCTTTTGTGTCTACTTTCTGCTCGTCGTGAAATCCGCGCCCTTTCTTTTGCCACGACGTCGACACCAGTGGTCAGCACCTGGCCGTGCGCCCAGGCACATGGAAGGCTTCCACGCACCTCGCTTTATTTAATCCACACGACCTCAGCGACGTATACGAAAAGACATGGGCTCAGCCAGTAAATACTGTGCCAACAGCCAACTATAAAAAAATGAGTATACCTCCCTGGGGCCAGTCACCAATCAAAGGCGTGCGTCCAAGTGGGCCAAGGAGCCCATGGTTGAAAGCATGGCAGCTCTGGAATAGAGACAGCCTCCCCGCTGCACACCAGAGCCGCCTCCCCTCTCCCCTGTGCTTCCTTCGCCGCTCTTCCAAACCCCGCCTCCTCCCCTTTGTGCATCCCCTCCACCGCAGGCATCCGAGCCATAAGACGAAAAAGGCTGCCAAGCCCCCCCGGCCGAAAAAGAAACACACAGAAAGTTGACATAATCCCATCTCTCTGGGGACAAGGGCTTACCTTGATTTGTAGCTAAAATCAAGCCTAGGGAAAAGCTAAAGGGAGTAAGATTTGTAAGAAAAGGACCCCACTGCTCGCAGCGCGCATGCAGAGTGGGGGGACATAGTAGGAAACACCTGCCCTGGAAGGAACCCTGTGGGCAGTCACTGCGGGAAACGCCGCACATCGACCTGAGTGAGGCAGTCTCGCGCCCACGTGAGCAATGGGACGCCGCCCCACCCCCTCGAGCCACCTGAGCGCCCCCTCCAGATGCCACCTGGAACCTCAGCACGCAGCCGTACCCCCAAGAGCCTCCTGGACCCAGCTGACGAACTCCTTCCTCTGGGACAGCTCACTCAGGCACTGGCACCGGGGCTCCGAGACGTCCTGCAGCAGCCTCTTGGCCTGGATGAGCTGCTTGTTGATTCGGTCCAGCTTCTCGTGGCGAAACTGGTCGAAGTTATCCGTCTGCGAGACAAGGCTCTACTGGGCGCGGGACGGGTTACGGGGACCCCACGCCCACCCTTCCTGGATGGGCAGGAACCAGAGGCAGGCGCGTCTCGCCCGTGGCCCGGACACCCTGGGACCCCCACCACTGTCCCCGGAACTGGCGAACAGTCCCTGCCCCTGCTCTACGCCTGGCGTTTGCTAAGCTCCCTCTGCAAGAACACCGCCAGCTGTGAACGGCCGCTTGTCCTATTCTTCGGGTAAGGACTCGAAGCCCCGGACCAGGGACTCACTCAAGAGCACGCTGCTGGGACTCACGCTTGCGTGCGCATTCGTTTCCAATTCTGTGCTAATCTTAATCACCGTCACTTGCGTGGATACTGTACCACAGGCCACAGGACACCCCGGAAGCGCTCGCCTGAAGGAACTCGCGGCTTCTCCCCTGCGGCAGGGACCGCCCGCCGCGGACGGCTCCTTGCCCGCCCAGGGGACGCGAACAGAGCCGGGCAGACGAACCCCTCTTTAGCCCCCCCCAGCCCCTCTCCAGCCTGATGAGACCAGACCTCTTTCCAAATCCCTGGCTATGCAAACAGGGTCACGGCCCGTTCCCAAGTTCTCAAACCTCGTGCTGACCCGGGAAGACACTCCCTCGCCAGCAGCTCGCATGGTTTATAAACAAAGGTGAAGACAAGCCGTTGGCCCGGCATCAGGTAAGTACTCCTGGGGGGCGGAGATGCCATCCCGTCCAGCTTCTGGGCCCACGAGGCCCCCTCCACCGCCCCACAACCTCCCGGACCCCCCCCCCCAGGGGTCCCTGGCGAATCACTTACAAAGTTTAACAAAGTCTGTAGAACGCTGAAGTCACCGGTCAGGCCCAAATTCTCCTTGACCTTCAGGATGGCCTTGGCTGAGCTGACGGCCTGGTGCAGGTGATGGTACTCCTTGATCTGCCCGACGCGGTCCTTGACCCAGTCTCTCTGGTCCCTGCTGTCCAGGGCACACATACGCTGGAGCTCAGAAGTGAGCTGGCTGTACCTGTTCACGAAGTTGTTGAAGATGACGTTGACCTCCTGAAGGGTGACCTCTCCCGACTTCAGGTCCTCGTAGAGACCCAGGTAGCGCTGGAGGCAGGGCTGGTACAGGCACTCGTGCGCCTCCTCGGGCTGCAGCCGCTGCCGCTCCGGCCCCTCCTCGGGCTCGCTCAGCCCCTCCGCGGCCTCCGCCCAGAAGGCGCAGAAGATGTGGCTGTCCTTGAGCCAGTCCATCTTCTCAGCCATCTCCTGGACGTGGGGGCTCAGGTTGTAATGGGTTGTCCGCTTCGCGTCCGGGGAGGTGGCGGACAGCCTCACTGTCACGGCGTCACTCAGACTTTTGCTGTCGAGGTCCTCCGCGTGTTTTCTCGTCACCTCCTCCAGGTCCACTGGGAAACCACAAAGAAACGTCAGGAGTCGAACCTCTGCTCACGACACCCTTTTACTTTCCCCATATTTACCGTCCTCGCTGCACAAAAGACAACTCGTGTGAACCCACTTGCTGCCATTTGTCCTCAGTGAGGACACTCCGGGCTCCCCGCACCGGCCCCCTCAGCTTGCTCACGGATTTTCACAACACAGCAAGCATGGTCCCCTCTAGGCACTTCTGGGCGCACGCGACAGTGTGGACACTGCCCGCTCCACTCCCCGCCCTCTCCCCGCTCCAGGGGCACAACACACAGGTTTTGGAAAAGTCACAAACACGGGGCGGGGCGGGGGGGCTGGGAGGAGCGGAGAAGATCACCGCCGGGGGTGGGGAGGGGGAATTAAAAAGCACCCCTGGAGCCACGGTCAAGCCCAAGTTGGGCCCCAAGGCGTGGCCCGATGGCTCACATCGGGGAGGCTGGCGGCATCCATCCCGGTCGCACGAGTGGTTGGAGGTGAGGAGAAAGGAGGCCTGGCCTGAAAAGCTGGAGAGGAGGCCGATTTTCACGCTCACCCTGTTCTATTTTGTTTTAAACTTTTTTATAATTTATTTTTGAGAAGAAAGACAGCATGAGCAGGGGAGGGTCAGAGAGAGAGAGGGAGACACAGACTTGGAAGTAGGCTCCAGGCTTTGAGCTGTCAGCACAGAGCCCAACGCAGGGCTCGAACCCACGAACTGTGAGATCATGACCTGAGCGGAAGCTGGCCGCTTAACCGACGGAGCCCCCCAGGCGCCCCATGCTCACCCCATTCTAGGCAGCAGGACCCCGCCCCTCTCCACCCCAGCCATCGACAGCTGCTGACGCGGAGGGCTCTGGGGCGCTCGGGAGAATCAGGCATGCCCGGACACGTGTCCTCCCTCAGGAAGACGATGGAGGAGGTGTAAGAGGAAGGACACACGCCACGGGCAGCGGGGAGGGGAGGCAGGAGCAGGATCCTGAAAGGACCAGATGCGGACGGTCCTCCAGCCCCTTCCATCTCTCCACCCCCAGGGCCCCGGCAGCCGGGCCTGCGTCCCCCACACTGGTCTGAGTAGCCTCTGGGACAGGACCTAACATGTCCACCAGAGGCCCAGCCACACCCCCTAGAGGCTACGGTCAGTTTGCTGGGCGCCCTCTTGCACAGACGGACAGATTCCCAGACATGCGGGGTAAGGCTTAAACATGGACGACAGACACAGAAACATCCATGTGAGGACGACACAGAGGAAACAGGAAACCCTGGGGTAAAAGTCAAGGAAAACCTCTAAACCGAAAATGACAATAATCTCCGAAAGACAAGACACTGCAATTGTCAACAAGAGCAGAGAAATCTAAAGGGAGTTCGTGCAGATCAGTGTGACGACTGAGATGAACATGTAAGGGGAAGGCTGGATGTCAAGGTGCCAACACTTCTCAGAAAGCAGAGCAAAAACCAGAGACAGAAAATAGAAGAGGAAATCCCTCCCCTGCGGCAGGGCCAGGACCCAACGAGGTGCCCCCTCGAGAACAGAAGTGCCCATGCGGCCGCTCAGGCGAACTTCCCGGAGTCAAGGACGGGGATTTCTAGATCAGGATGACCTAAGTACGCCCAGTAGGATGGGTGGAAGGTCACCCCGACACCGGCACAGCACCATGAAATCTCCGAAAGGTGGGGCTGGAAAGATGTCCGGAGCCCCAGAGAGAGAGACCAGGAGCCAGAGTCACATCTGACTGTCCCCAGCGCCAGGGACAGCGGAGCAACGCAGCCCACATCTGGCAGGCTCTCTCCTCTGTGAGTCTGTGTTATACGTGAGTTTAGCTTCAGTCTTTCCATCTTGACCCAGAGTTTACCTTCTGGGTCTACACTCAGAGGGCTACATAACTATCCTCAGGTGCAAGGGAAAAAAACAAGAGGCCAAGGGTTAATGTCCCCGAGCTAGTGTCTGTGTGTGACACAGTTTGCGTACTTTGTCCTTGAGGTGATGGCTGCTCCCTTGAACCCCACGGCCGTGGCTGCCTTCTCAGGAACAGACGTCGGCCTGCGCGCCAGGACAAGCGTGCCCTGTCATCACCGCGTGGCCTGTTTACAGTAACCGCTCAGTCCTGCCTCTGTCCTGCCTGCCTGCCTGCCTGCTGGCTGATTATGAAAAGCCCTGCGTCCGGGGGATCAGGCCGCACATTTAGACTCCGTGTTAACTCTGCGTGGTCCTGGCCGGTAATAAAGACCCCCTGCATTCGGCTTCTGTGGTCTTGATAGGTCTCTGTGTCACATGGCACAGCAGTGTGTGCCCGGCCCAGCGGTTACTCTGGCCTGAGGGCAGACGTCCTCAATGGGCAAGGATTGCAGAACGGCTGGGCGGGGGGTCGGGGGGGCAT
>PJEM01012210.1:0-48498 GCA_004023845.1 Helogale parvula
CCCCCCCCCCCCCCCGGCCTTTCTTCTGTTTTCCCCCCTATGTTCTAGTGTCTAACTGGCTACGAATATTTTGGGGGTATTGACAGGTTTTTTAGACTTGACATTCTTCGCAAGTTGCTGACAGAAATGTGTTGCTGAGTTTGCTCTTCTGAAAAATGAAAAGTGAGCGTAGGGGAAGTTGCATAATTTATGATAGTGGTAAAGAACTTTAAGTTTTGACTTGAATTTAATAATTTGCTCTGAAGGCATGAAATGTCTTTTTAGAATACTAAAGTTTGATACTTTATTAGCTTGAATCTTATGACTTGGGAAAATTAAGTTACGGTGTTTTGTAGTCTGACTCTAACTTGATATGCTAGCAATTTTCTTTTCCTAGGGTTAAGATTTAAGAAGTAGTTGTATTACCAGAGCAGATGTTCTGCTTTAACTACAAGCCCCTGTTTTCCCCAGAGGTTCTCAAATAATTATCAAAGATGTGGACTCTCAAGGTGCCTGGCTGGCTCAGTAGTAGAGCATACAACTCTTGTTTCCAGGGTTGTGGGTTTGAGCCCCACTTTGGGTGTAGAGATTACTCAAAAAAAAAGAAAGAAAGAAGATGTAGACTATATTGCACCAAAAGCATAAATCTGTCTTTTCTTTTCAAGGAGCTGTATTGACACCAAATCACTTTGTTCCCTTAGCATTGATATTGCCTAGAGATTTACTCTTTATCTCATGATTTCTGTATATTTGGGTATTTGCTTTCTTTAAAAAAAATTTTTTAATGTTTTTTATTTATTTTTGAGAGACAGAGAGAGACAGCGCGAGCAGGGGAGGGTCAGAGAGAGGGAGACACAGAATCTGAAGCAGGCTCCAGGCTCTGAGCTAGCTGTCAGCACAGAGCGCTACGCGGGGCTCCAACCCTGGAACCGTAAGATCATGACCTGAGCTGAAGCCAAACGCTTAACGGACTGAGCCACCCAGGCGCCCCTGGGTATTTGCTTTCTTAACCTTAATCTCTGTCTCTGCTTATGAAATGTAAACGCATAAATAAATACATGCCATTTGCCTGAATGTGTTTCTTTTTTTAACTTCTTGAAATTTTTTTTTAAACTTTAAGCATCAGTCAAGAATTTGCTAAAAGCTTTCTATCTTGTGATTTATTAAGACTATGCAATTAAAACAGAAAATATATTCAATTTAGGGGAGTCATGGAATACAATTTAGAATAGCAATGCCTCCTTGGTCTCTAGCACTTATATTCCTCTCCTTGGTTTTTGTCTTTGCTTTGGTTTTGTTGGCTGGTTGTTATTATTGACACATGTGAAAGAAAAAAAGCAAGAGCAAAATCATTTTTGTTTCTCTTGGCCTTATTAGACTGTAAAGTATTAGAAGATTTAAAGAAAGGAAAGGACCCACATGTGTTTTTGTGAACACAAGTTATATTTGATAATTACCAATATCTTTATAGAAGTGACTGGGAAGGACTTTGGGAAAGTGATTTATCTCAGAACTACAGGCAGGGTTATACACCAAGGGTCAGCAGACATTTTCTTGAAGAGCCAGATGGTAAATATTTTAGACTTTCTGGGCCATAGAGTCTCTGTTCCAGCTACTTAAATCTGCTACAACTCCTCAGTTGTGCCATTGTAGTGTGAAAGTAGACGACTGAGCTACAGATTGGAAGTAAATAAATGGGGTTGGTTGTGTTCCAGTAAAACTTTATTTACAAAAACAGGTGGTTGGCCCAACACCCTATGTTCTTTAGCAACCTAACAAATAATGTTCATAAACAACCGTGTGTTTAGGCAATTCTTTGCCCCACAAAAACACTTTATTGTTGAGGAGAACTTGCAAAATCATAGAGGAACAGAGGACTTCCTTTTTTAAAACGGCCTAGGAGATTGTACATAAATATTTTCAGGTAATGCAATATGCTGGTTGGAATTTCCTTTAAGAGACTCTGTGGGGGGAAAACTAGGTGGATATAGATGAACCAAATCTGAGAAAATGTTGGTAAATATAGAAGTAGGTGATGGTACGTGGAAGAAATTCATCACACTGTGCTCTTTACTTCTTTGTATGTTTCGAAATGCTCATGTTAGAAAGTTACTATTTAAGTAAATAATGGCCTGGTAAAGGCAGCTGTTTTTCCCTTCTCTTGAAATAACCTTAAAATAAGAAAGTGAATAAGAAAACAAGCTCCATCTTCAGCACAACCAGAGAGATCTCTGCAATCCGAAAGCACAATATATGAAAAAAGGTTTACCAGATCCAATGAAGATCAAATAGATCTGTGAGAGGACCCTGAGAGATGGGATCTATGGTTCCAGATCCCCAACAAAGCCGAGAGAGCTCAGCTCTCCAGAAGTGGTTGGCCTCAGTTTTCTCCAAAGCAGCGTTCAACACTAACACTTTAACTAATACTTTCCTCAAAGAAAGATTTATTTAGGGATTTTATGCCAATCCAAATCATCCTTTAATATAAAGACATTTTTTAACATGCCAAGTTTCAGGGAACTTTATTCTCATGAGCCCTACTTCTACAAGATGAAATTCAGCCAACCAAGACATGAAAGGGGAAACTATAATTTCTTATAGAGCACAGACTCCATTGCTCTATAAAATTAAGACATAGCCCCTGTGAATAAGAGGGGACGACTGTATTTACATTTTTAGTACATGTCAGTCTCATATTTCTGCATGTTTTCTTAAATTGGAAGGAGGTGGAAATTGAAGTTCACATGAAGGATATAAAATCTGTTATGCATCATGGTTGTGTTAAGGTATGTCCTATAATAGAGTCCTAAATGATTTTTCTTTTAGAGATGATGGACTGGAATATAATATCTGGCTCAGAGGCAGATGCTTTAGTTAGTTAATGCCTTCCGTTAATACTTCCTGTGGCTGGGAGGGGCACCTGGGTGACTCTGTTGGTTAAGCATTTGACTCTTGATTTTGGCTCAGGTCATGATCTCACAGTTCTGTTTGTGCGATGGAGCCCCACATTGGGCTCTGCGCTGACAGTGTGAAGCTTGGGATTCTCATTCATTCATTCATTCATTCTCTTATTCTCTCTCTCTCTCTCTCTCTCCCTCCTTCCCTCCCTCGATCCCTCCCCTCCAATTTGCATGCATGTGCACTCACACTCTACCTCTCTGAAAATAAAGAAATAAACATGAAAAATTTTTAAAAATACTTTCTGTAGATGGGAAAGTAAAAGGTACAAAGGGATAGATTAATCATTTGACAAGTCAGAAACATTTAATATTCTTTTTGACAGTTTAATTGTGAGAAACTAAATTCCAGACCTAAATCTTAAATGGCACTACTCTTTGAGAAGGTAGTAAGATTGTGAGTGATTTCCTTCTTAAATTTAGAAAAGGACATTATTAAGGACTCAAGGAGTGAGGCTGCCTGACCAAATTTAAAATAAAAGGAAAGTGAACAGAAAGATTAGATTTCTACCCAATAACAGCAAATCCATGATACATCTACTTGATAGCTGGCTTACACCTAGTTATGAAGGAAATGCATATCTAAACATCAGGAAGAGGAAGCACAAAAACTTAGTTTTTGACTTGATAGCCCTTAAACCAGTATTAAGTCTTTAAAAAGTAGATGAAAAAAAGTTTGTGTGATGTGTGTATGTAAATATGTTTGTATAAACTCTTGAAAACAAGCCAAAATGTTCATCATTGTTGTCATAGGATGGTATGAGTTTGAGACTTCTTTAAACTATATTTTTTAACTTTTCTACAAAGAATACGTATTACTTAATCAAAAAGTTATTTATTGTATACATGCAATTTCACATTTGTCACTCTGTCCTGACAGTGGCTGTGCCTTTTTGTGTTTTCTAGGTGCACCAGAGGCTCTCTTCTTGGCAGAATTTGGGAGTTGTTTATTGCAGTACTGTTGTGCCCTCTGATGGTGAGTTTAGGCAAAGCCATTTTTTATGTCTAATTTTTTTTCTTAACTCAGTGTTTCTCATTCTCTAACATGCAAATTTATATATCATACTCTTTCACTTCAGATGGACTTGGAGTCAGAAAGAGAAGGGGGGGGTGGCAAGGTGTCATGTCCCGCCCCGGCCAGCAGGGCGGAAAATCCTTGCGGGTTCATGATCCTGAGAGAGGGAAAGGGCAGGAAGGGGGAGCACAGAGAGTAAGGACACAACACACGGTATCTGATCAAGCCTCTTCCTCTTTATTCAGAAAACACTGTCTCTCATAAAGGTTTTTAGGCAGGAGAACAAGGCAGCTGACCTAGGTCGGTTGCTAGGAAACAGGGTCAAAGCTAGGGTAAAGGAGGAAACAAACTAAAGTTTTTAGCACAGCCTGTGAAGGGCCGATACCACCCTGCCGGTAAGTGATTGATCTTTGTTTTTCTGGCTTCTCCTGGCAGGGAGTGGCTCTCCCCTGCCTCTTTTTGCAACTCCCCTCAGGGAGTGACATTACCAGCTAGTAAATGGCCAAGCAGCTGAATCTTTGCAGCTCCCCACAGCAAGGCAATGCTAAAGAAGAGAAATAAAATTTGAATGAAGATTTAGTGAATTTAGAGGAGAAATAAAAAAAGCCAATAGACCCATTGAGTTGTCATAGATCAAGGATTATTATTATTATCTCATATCTTCAGTTGTGTTTTAAAGCTGGGGACAAAGGGAATGTGAAGATCACATTTCCTCACCACTGGGTTTTCATACTATGGGTCATGATCAAACTCTCCAGCCCCTTTATGTCATCGGCCTAGAAAGAAGCAATTCAAAATTTGCAGCCTCCTGCCCTGATTGGTTTTTTTCTTTGCTTCGACTTAGAGCTGTGTAATATCCTTTGATGTGGGAAGGAATGAACAGATGCTTGGGGACCACAGGCAGTCCTCTGTCAAAGTCCATAATGCTGCGGAGCAACACCTGAGCGGAGGCTGTTGTTACAGGAGTGGAGGGATATGTTTACAACTCTTCCTGTCGTTTCTCTTGGTATTGCACCCTTGCAGTTTATATTGTTTGCTTAATAGGGTTGAGTGTTAAATGTATTTCCTCTGTATAAAGTTTAGTTTGTTAGAATTCTAATTTCAGCCTTGTAAACATTAATTTATAGGCAAAGCAACCATCAAAAGAGCATCTAGTGTTGTGCCCAAGTTTGTAAAATCGCCCCAAATCACCCCAAAACAAACACCAGAGACTGCTAGGGAGACTGAGTCACGCCTGCAAAAGCAAAGGGCCTTTATTACAAGCTTAAGCTCGGGCTCACAGTCTCCAGCCGACCTGCTGGCCACGTGGAGAGAGCCCGAACAAAGGCAGGGCAGGGCCTTTTATGTCTTTGGGAGGGGGATTTGCAGGAAATACAGTGATCCAATCCCTACCCCCATCAATACTGGCAGTTGTGGGAGCCAATCACACCATCCGGAGCACTGACCAATCAGAGTGGGCCCAGGACGCCCCACGTGGGGCGTGACTAGGCCCGCCTCTAGAAAGGTCAAAGGTATCGGCCGGCCTCCCCCGATTGGGCGCTGCAGGAGTTGTCCCTCCTTAATGCGCGCCCTTTCAGCAGAAGCCGGCGCCTTCCCCTTTACTTAATGGGGTCGGACCTGCTGCTGGCGGGGGAACGCCCCTCCCCCCCAAGGCCGGCTGCCGGGCGCATTTCCACCGCGGCGGTGAGCGGCGACCGGCTCCAGGAAGGCTGGGACGGCCCGGTGGTGAGGGCCGGATCGGACCTGCATCCTTACACTAGCAAACTTAAAGACACCTAAAGTGAAGAAATTTTGGCAGAAATTTTAAAGTTCTAGGATTCTCCTGTTATTGATCAGAATAGATATTTAGAGAATTACCAGAACCCTCCCCTTCAAAGCTGTTTAAGTGTAATGCAGTTGCTATTATCCAGTATGGAAGTATTTCAGTTAATGCTACAATGGTACAGTTACTGGGAAACGCGGATGAATATTATTCCAGGACATATATGCCAGTTGATTGCCTGTTTGTTGCATAAGGGGTTGAAGGCAATATTTCTGCAAAAGCCGAAGGGATACATACTTTAAAAAAAGTGTGACTCCCCAAATTCCTACCAATACGATTGTACTTCTTAAGAAAACCAATTCATATTAGTTATCAAGAAATAGAAGCACATAATTGGTTTAATGCAACTCATTGTCCCAACTGTCCCCAAATTGTATGCCTTTTCCTATTTTTGCTTCTAAACTAATTTTACGTTAGGTCTATATCGTGTGTGAGAAAACTCTACTTGATACACAGCTACTTCAGTGGAGTGTAGCCGGCCATCTATGATCATTCGCTGTTCTTAGTTGAAACTACTGGATCATATTCTTTATCAAATCATTTTTTAAAAGTGCAAAATCTAAAATACTACATTATATTTATATACATAGTGTATATGCCTAATATATACTGCCTTTCAATAATTGCATGTTAATTATGTTGTTTGACAGGTCTTCTATTTATGACTATAATACCACATATAACAGATATATATTATTTTAAATGTTTAACCTTCTTATCAAAGCAATCTAAAGGTTTTTAGTTTTTCTTATATCAAATACCTTTAAAGATCTGGTAAAATCTCTAGACTCTTTCTCTAGTAAAAAACTACACACACACACACACATACACACATATAACACACACACACAGGATATATTACACATAATTTCTTAGTGATAAAGGCTCAGACCAACTCCTGGACTCCCCAGTCTGATGGCCCTCAACTTGAGAACTGCTCTAGATACACTATATACAGGTGCGCAGGGACGTGCCTGTATCTGTGCCCGTGTTCCCTTTCATGAGACTCGTTACGCTTAGAGGTTAAGTAAGAGACAAGCTTTGGAGTCCAGCAGATCTAGGCTTACATCCCAGTTTCACTATTTAACCACCTTATAACCTTAGGCAAGGTAATTAGCTGCTCAAAGCTTCTTTTCTCATCTGCCAAATGGAGATAGTAATAGTTACCACTTCTGAGAGAAAAATGTACTTACCCTGCAGAAATAGTACTTATCCACCAGAACCACTTACTCTCTAAAGAGTGCTTGTGGTAGTGTTAAAGACCTCTAATCTAAAAACCATGGTTTGGGGCTTCTCATTTTAATTCCCCTGTGCCCCTGATCCTCAACTATAAAATGACCAACCACAAAATTTTTAGGATTGTATTGTTTGTACCTACTTAAGCTCTCCCAAGCCTTGTTTATACCTACTTAATATTTCCAAAGCCTTTAGGGCGTTCCTCTTCACAGTAATGAAAGTTAAGGATGAGATTTAGACAGGTTGAATGTATAATTTATCATCCAACCCAGGATACTTTTGAGAATAAAACGGGGGCAACCAGAGTTTACCTGACAAATTTTAATAGTGTATATCAGGACATATCATCCCCTAAGCTCTTGTGTGAGTGTTAAAGGTGAGCGAGGGTAAGAACAGGGAAAATAGCTTTTTCTAGCTGCCATCTTTTCTCTATCCAGAATGTAATACTACTCAGTTAACCCTTTTCTGAGAATTGTGGTAGAGAGTTGTGTTTATTTTGTAGTTAACAAAAGATGTAAGATTTTATTACAAATTGTTTAAGAGCAAATAATTATAGTATTGAAGGCACTATTGAAAATTCCTGTTTGGCACCTGTGTGGCTCAGTCGGTTAAGTGTCCGACTTTGGCTCAGGTCATGATCTCCTGGTCCGTGAGTTTGAGCCCCCCATCATGCTCTGTGCTGATGGCTCAGAGCCTGGAGCCTGCTTCAGATTCTGTGTCTCCCTTGCTCTCTGCCCCTCCCCCACTCCTGCTCTGTCTCTCTCTGTCTCTCAAAAATGAATAAATGTTAAAAAAAATTTTTTTTAATTTCTCCTTAATAATAAATAATCATCTGTTTAATCAGCACAAGTATCAATAACATATAAATTCTTAACCTAAGGTCTATGGATGGTTTGGAAAACTAAGTATTGCCCCAACTTTTTTTCTTTGGCTTTTGTCCTGTTACTGTTTTCAATTGAAAATCAATTTTTTAATTTTTAAAAAATGTTTATCTTGAGAGAGAGAGAGAGAGAGAGAGGGAGGGAGGATCCTAAGCAGGCTCCACACTCACAGTGCAGAGCCCAACTCAGGGCTTAATCCCACAAAGGGTAAGATTATGACCTGAGCCAAAATCAAGAGTTGGATGCTTAACCCACAGCCACCTAAGTGCCCCTGTCCTGTTGCTTTTTTAAAAAAACTTTATTGAAAAAAAATAAATAAAAATAAAAAAACTTTATTGAGAAATGTTCTGCATATCATAAAGTTCACCTGTCATTTCATAGCATCGTAACAATCCAGTGTTAGATTACATCCTTCACCCCTGAAAGCTTACTTGTTCTGTTTTGTAGTCAGTCCCTTCTCCCATCTTATGTCCCTGGCAACCACTAATCCACCTTCTGCCTCTAGTAATTAAATGTTTCCCAAAATGTCTTATAAATGGACTCCTACAGTATGTATGTAGTCCTTTGCATCTAGCTTGTTTTACATATCATAGTGCTTTGGAGGTTTATCCCTATTGTAGATTGTAGTGGGTGTTGCAACTCTTTCCTTGATTTTTATTGCTGAGAAGTATTTTGGTATATGGAAACACCGCATCTTGTTTATTCACCAAATGAAAGATATTTGGATTGTTTTCCATTTTGGCCTGTTAATACTGCTGGTATCAACATTTGCTTATAAGCCTGGGTGAGCATATGTTTCCGTTTCTCTTGGGTACTTAGTGGGATGGCAGGTTATATGGTACATGCTTCACTTTTTAAGAAATTGGGAAACTGTTTTCCAGAGTGGCTGTACCACTTTGCATTCCTACCAGCCAGTTTCCCCATATCCTTCCCAGCACTGGTTTGGATCAGCCTTCTTGATTTTAGATATTTTAGTGGATATGTAGTATTATTTCATTGTGGTTTTAATTGGCATTTCACTGATGACTAATGATGTTGAGCATCTTTTTTTTTTTTTTTTAAGAGAGAGAGATTGCACAAGTGGGTAAGAGGGACAAAGGGAGAGAGAGAATCTTAAGCAGGCTCCAGTCACAGCACAGAGCCTACTATGGGGCTCAATCCCATGACCCCCCTGGGATCATGACCTGAGCTGAAATCTAAAGTCAGATGATCAACCAACTGAGCCGCCCAGGCACCCTGTGGAGCATTTTTTAATGTGTTTATTAACCGTGCAAATGTTTTCTTTGGTAAAACATCCAAATTTTGCCCATTTAAAAATGTTGACCATCTTAGTAGTGATTTGTAAGGATTCTTTATATATTCTAGAGCTTTTCCTGTTGCTTTTCAAATAATTTTGGGGAAAAAGAAGATTTGTTTGAGTCATCTTACTAATGGCCACTTTTATACCCATTTGGAAATTCTGTCTTTATTGTCGTCATCATATTGAAGGCACAAACTACCTCATCACTGTGTTTCATTCCAACTGTTTGAAAACTTGACAACAAAAAAGAAATGAAAGTAATGAAACCACTTAATTGGCAAAGATGCTAGAACACAAAGCTTTGGTGTTTTAATGTGGCAGAGGTCTCACCAACCTAAAGATGAGGTCGGGCAAGCTGAAATAGCCTTTTGTTTTCCATTTTAAAGAGTGTATTTTACACTTTGGACTTTTGTTGTAAGTAGAAGTTTCAGTTAGGAACTACCAAAATGTGATTGAACTTCTTCTATCACAAAACTCTTCTTTGAAAGGTTCTGTAAAACTGACTTTCACATTGCTGAGAAAAGCTGCGACATGAAATTGGAAAGACCTTTAAACTTAATGTGCTGACAGTTTTGAACTGGCTTAGTGTGAAGTAGAAGCAAAGTTATGTCAACTTTCAGGTGATGTCTTCCAATCTAATATTGCTGTCATTTCTCCCAAAACTTCGAAGTAAGTTTGGAAGGAATTGGAAACTATCTCATTTCCCTCCAGAATGCAGCTTGATGAAACTACTGATTTGCTCTAAAGACTTAGTTCCTAGTTTTTGTCTGTTAATAAACATGTTGACACAGTCAAAAAAAATCTCAAATATGTGAGATTCTCTTACAGAAATTAGAAAATCTGTTAATGTTAGTGGCTGTAACCATCTTTGGAAGAGAGTTAAATTTTTTTTGCCAAAATAACTACCAGAAAAAAAATTTTTTTGACGCTAAGGAAGATCTTGGTACTCTTTGCACAGATGGTACATCTTCCAAGCTTAGTAACATGCATATTTATGTTGCCTCAGAGAAGAAAGGAGCCCCACCCATTGTGATAATGCGTTGGTTTTTTTTTTTTTTTCTCACTGCACATACTGGCACTGAAGGCTTTTCCCAGAGTCCTGAAAGAAGCTTGCCTGCTACCACAAAGTAATCACTATCATAAGATGATTTTATCAAAATAGAAAAGTTTCCTTTGCTTGGTTAAATGTTCGACAGAGTTTTGCTTTTATTTTAATTTATTTGTTTTTTGAATTTTTAAAAATGTAAATCCAAGTTAGTTAACATACAGTGTAACAATGATTTCAGGAATAGAATTTAGTGATTCATCACTTACATATACGCTCATTCAACAAGTGTTCTCCTTAATGCCCCTTGTCCATTTAGCCCCTCCCCCCACCCAACACCCCTCCAGCAACCCTGCTTTTTCTCTGTACTTAAGAGTCTTGTATGGTTTGTCTCCCTCTCTGTTTTAATATTATTTTTGCTTCCCTTCCCTTATGTTCATGTTTTGTATCTTAAATTCCACATATGAGTGAAATCGTAAGATATTTGTCTGTCTTTGACTTATTTCGGTTAGCATAATACACTCTAGTTCCATCCACATTGTTGCAATAGGCAAGATTTTATTCCTTTTGATTGGCAAGTGTACTCCATCGTGTATATATACCACATATTCTCTATCCATTCATCAGATGATGTACACTTGGGCTCTTTCCATACTTTGGCTATTGTTGATAGCGCCGCTGTAAACATTGGGTTGCATGTGTCCCTTCAAAGCAACACTCCTGTAATCCTTTAGATAAATACCTACTAGTGCAATTGCTGGGTCGTAGGGTAGTTCTATTTTTAATTTTTTGAGGAATCTCCATACAGTTTTCCGGACTGCCTGCACCAGTCTGCATTCCCACCAGCAGTGCAAAAGGGCTCCTCTTTCTCTGCATCCTCGCCAACATCTGTGTTTGCCTGAGTTGTTAATTTTAGCCTTTCTGACAGGTGTGAGGTGGTATCGCATTGTGGTTTTGATTTGTATTTCCCTGATGATGAGTGATGTTGAGCATTTTTTCACGTGTCTGTTAGGCATCTGGATGTCTTCTTTGAAAGTGTCTATTCCGTTTTTTGTGCATTTCTTCACTGGATTGTTTTTTGGTGTTGAGTTTGATAAGTTAATTATAGATTTTGTTTATTAACCCTTTATCCAATATGTCATTTGCAAATATCCCATTCCATTGTTTACCTTTTAGTTTTTCTCATTGTTTCCTTTGCTGTGCAAAAGCGTTTTATTTTGATGAGGTCCCAGTAGTTCATTTTTGCTTTTGTTTCTCTTGCCTCCGGAGACATGTCAATTAAGAAGTTGCTGCGGCCAAGGTCATAGAGGTTGTTGCCTGTTTTCTCTGTTGCCTGTTGACAGGATTTTGATAGCTTCCTGTCTTATGTTTAGGTCTTTCATCCATCTTGAATTTATTTTTGTGTACAGTGTAAGAAAGTGGTCCAGGTTCATTCTTTTGCAGTGTCCAGTTTTCCCAACACCATTTGCTGAAGAGCTTGTCTTTTTTCCATTGGATATTCTTTCCTGCTTGGTCAAAGATTAGTTGGCCATACGTTGGTGGGTCCATTTCTGGGTTCTCTATTCTGTTCCATTTATCTATTTGCTTGCTTTTGTGCCAGTACCATTCTCTTTTAATGATTACATCTTTGTAATACAGCTTGAAGTATGGAATTGTGATGCCTCCAGCTTTGGATTTCTTTTTTTGGATTGCTCTAGCTTTTCAGAGTCTTTTCTGGTTCCGTACAAATTTCAGGATTGTTTGTGCTAGCTCTGTAAACAATGCTGGTGTTATTTTTTTTAGGAATTGCAGGAATTTTCCCTTTTAAGAGAAGAGAAAGTTTAGTTCAAGGAAGAGTTTACTTATGCCTTGATTTATTTGGAGATATTTGGAACTCTATGAATGAGCATAATCTTCCAATTCAAGACCTTACAGTCATTATTATGAATTTGGTAGAAAAATCATAAAAATTCTCTTAACCATGCTAAAGCTCTGAAGTTAGTAATTAGAAATAGACAACCCAATAGTGAATTTTCCAACTGCGGGAGGTAGGGAGTTTTTCTGTCGGCTACTCATGAATGGAAAGCTTTGTCAGTTTCTCTACAAGAACTGAAAAAACTCAGGGCTCTTGAAAATTACTTTCATCCAGAAACCTTAAAATTGAATTTTGGATTTATAATCTTTTCTCTTTTGATACTGCATCAAAACAGTGATATGAATTCAATGCTTAGAGTCTTAAACATTCTTAAGTTTCTTGCACACATCCACCCTTCCATCATCATCTGGCAAAGGAGCTGAGATTATATTTGTTACCACATCTTTGTCAGAGTCTCAAGGTGTTCACAACTTCTTTTCCTGAAAACCAAAAGGCACAACCCTTTAGATATCAAAGATGATATTCTAGTTAACAATGTTCCCAAACCAGGCTATTATGGAACTACTTTATTCAAACCAAACAATAGCAGTCTTGTAATTGAAATGGTTTTTATATAGTATTAAGGTTTATATATTTTTTAACTTGTACAGTTTTATTTTACCTCTTTTTTTTTTTTTTTTAATGTTCATCTATTCTTGAGAGAGACATAGAATGTGAGTGAGAGAGGGGCAGAGAGAGAGGGACACACTGTTTCCGAAGCAGGCTCCAGGCTCTGAGCTGTCAGTACAGAGCCCAACGTGGGGCTCGAACCCACAGACTGTGAGATCCCAACCCAAGCTGAAGTCCTGCTTTACCAACTGAGCCACCCAGTTGCCTCTTGTTTAACTCTTTAAAAAATAGGAAATGGCCATTAATTTTGGGTTAAAAATGAGGAAAATCAGTTTTTTGTTAACATTTATTTTTAAAACCTGTCAGTTAGGAGTCTGCTTGGGCTACCATAAAATAGCATAGTCTGGATGGCTTACACAGCAAAAATTAATTTTTTTCACAGTTCTGGGTGCTGGAAGTCTGAGGCCAGGGTACCATAACGGTCTGGTTCTGGTAAGAACTCCATTAGCTTGTAGATAGCCACTTTGTCTCTGTGACTTCACATGGTGGGGCTCTTACCTTCTTATAAATCCACAGTCCTATCAGATTAAGACCCAACCTTTATGACCTTATTTAACTTTAATCACCTCCTAAAATCCCATCTCCAGATAGGCAGACTGGGAATTAGAGCTTTAACCTATGAATTTTGGCAGGGAGGCACAATTCAGTCCATAGCAGGCAATATGAAGGAAATTGGTTTCTGATACAATAAAATAAATTATATATAAATTTTTTTATGTATAAATTGTTTGAATTTTTCAGGGAATGGGCTAAGGGAGGAATCCATACCATTATCTCTGTCTCAAAGAGGTCAGTTATCCAAAAATACTAAGGAACATGGAATTGGTTTATATAGCAGTTACTGATTTCCTTCTTATTGTCTTCAGTGGAACAAGTCAGTTTTGTTTTCTTGAGATTTAAAGGCATGATTGGAAATTTTCCATGGATGTATTACCTGCATTTAGACTTTGGGTTTTAAGACTTCCGTTTTTAGGAAAATCAAGAGAAACTCTTAAAACAGGCATTTTTTCCCCGTATATTCTCATTGACTCTTCTCCACAGCCCTGTGAGATATTAGAATTCCTACACTATAAGTGAGGAAACTGAGTTAACAATTGTGTTCAGTAATGTACCCATGGATTTCAGTGTCTCCTGTGGTAGAACTTGAAGACTATCAAACCTGAGATTCCAGAACCATGCTTTTTCTGCTGCACTCCACTGTCTATACCTTGGGATTGCATTCTGCTTCTCATCCAGAAATTAAAGTAGACCAAGTGCCAAGGTTTAACAAAGTTACTTCCATAGCAGCACCACCATAAACATTAGTTTTAAAAGGGAAAAATGTTACAGTACTATATTAGGACAGGATTTCGTTTTTACAAAAGCAAAAGAAAATTTTTAATTCTCAGTAGAGTGAGTACATGAATGGAAAGAAAGGGAGAGAATGACCTTTACTTAAAACAAATGGTTTTGACTATTCTGAGAAATGTTTTCGTGAACTCATTTTAAAAGAAGCTGAATTAACAAGAGGTACCAGGCTGTACAGCTATTTAGCATCAGACCAATAATACCATGTATTGAAAGATGATTTGTCACTTTGTATTTTTCCAACTTTTACTATTTAAGCCCCATAATAACTTCACAAAAATAATTGTACATAGTTTACAGAAATTCACTTGTACAAATACTGATTCACCAGAGGTACAAGTTGAAATATATAGTTGATGTGATTAAAATGAATTTATACTACTGATTAGAAAGAAACAACTGGATCTATCAAACTACAGAAGTTATGATTATATAATTGGGCTTTCTTATGTTGCTGTGGAAAATGATCTCCTACATAAATATTTACAAGTTTTCAACATGAGTATTCTTCAAATGCTGTTAATATGTGACAGATTTAGTACATTTAATATATTATGAATAATATAAGGAAAATTTCAATGATCTATATTTCATAGTTAAATAGATTCTTCTGAGGTTATTGTGAAGCAAGTACATTTTGTTTATACATGTTAATTATTGACAACAAAGATATTCTTGACATAATGTATCAGGAAGGGCCTTACTATCACCAAAATAATATTTAGTTTACTCAATTAAATGGTAATCTTATGTTTTGTCTAACATATAATTCAATGAAAAAGTCTATGGGCTTTTAGAATTGCATTTATGAACATAGAAATGAGTATTAAAAATAAATTGAAGCTACTTAGGCATGGAACTAGTAAAAAAATCTGTAAAGCATATATTAAAAAGAATAAACTTTATTGAAGGACATAAAAGATGATAAAAATAAATGCAGAGTTATAACATGTTAATGAATGTGAGGACAACACTGTAAAAATTGTCAGCTTCCCCCACATGAATTTATAAACTCCAGTGCAACGCCAATCTACACTAAACCCCACCAGGAACTGCTGAACTCCTTCAAAAATTCATATGAAAGAATAAAACAACACAAATACCTAAGATAAATTTGGAGTGGAAAAGGGGGAAAGGTTTGCCCAAACTATGTATTAAGATGTATTTTTAAAACCATAATAATCAAAACACTGAAATACTGGGTCAGGAAAGATTGTAGGGTCAGATTAGAGAATCCTTGCACATACAGAAATTGGACATGTGATAGAATTAGCATTGTAAATCAGGAGGAAAGGGAGACTGTTGAACAAATGCTGCTGTTACAGTTGACTTCTTACCTCACACAAGTAAATTCCAGACGGCATAAGGAGTAAAATGTGAAACACAGAGCTCTAACAGGAAAAGAAAAGTTGGCCAAATTCATATTGGGAACTAAAAACAAGGAGGGCTGCTAACTTTCCTAGCCTTTTTATTTACAAAAAAGAAGAAAAAAGTCTGGTTTTTCCAGGGATAAATAAATTGTGGTATATTCATAAAATGAAATTCTACATAGGACTTTAAATTAATGATCCAGAAGTCTGATTCACTTTGGATAAATGTCAAAGCATTATTGAGCATAAAAGGCAAGTTGTAGAAGGTTAAAATAGTGCAACCATTATGTCATGTCTAAATACAGGCAAAAACCATGCCATGTTTAGTTATTTAACATCATGTAGCAAATTATGACAATACTTAGTGGCTTAACAATAATAATCCTTTATTATCTCGTGTTTTATGGATTTGGAACTCAGGAGCAGTTTAGCTGGGCAATTCAGAATCTCATGGAGTTACAATCTTGTGCGCGTTAACGCTGCAGTCATGTGAAGGTTTGACTGGGGCTGGAGGATTCAGTTCTAAGATAGCTCACAATGTGACCTGAGAAGTTGTTACTGGCTCTTGGTAGGAGACTCCACGGGGAGCTACCTGGGTGGCTCAGTTGGTTAAGCAGGCAACTTCAGCTCAGGTCATGATCTCATGGTTCGTGAGGTCACCCCATATCAGGCTCTGTGCTGACAACTCAGAGCCTGGAGCTTGCTTCAGATTCTGTGTCTCCCTGTCTCTCTGCCCCTTCCCTGCTACTGCTCTGTCTCTCTCTCTCTCTCTCCCTCTCTCTTTCTCTCTCTGTCTCTCTCTCTCAAAAGTAAATACATGTTTAAAAAAAGAAAGGAGACCACACTTCTTCTCAATGTTGGCTTCTGCTTAGGGCTGCAGAATTATCTTTGTGGCTACTGGGTTCCTTCAGAGCAAGTGATCCCAAAGAATAAGACAGAAGTCACACAGTCTCTTATGGCATAGTCTGGGAAGTTACACACCATCACATCTGCTGCATTCTATTGGTTTTACAGACCTGATTTGATGTAGGATGGTATTAGACCTTTCTTCCCAATGCAGGTCACCAAGAATAGAATCCACAAGAAACTGGAGTTGATTAATAGGGTTTTATTTTAGTTCAGCCAAACGCCCCCTCCCGGGTAGCTGGAAGTCCTCGGAAGAGAGCTCCGCTGAGCAGGAGCTCAGGCTTTTTAAGGGTTTTGGCAAGACAAAATAAGTCATCATTTAGTTAACCAATCATAGTTGACAGCATTCTATAGTGGTCAATCATATTTTGACACACAAATGTTACTTTTGGGAGGAACCTATCAATATTAGAGTTCTTTGTCTCAAGAGGGGTTCGAAAGACCAATCATAGTTAGAGGGGGGAGGCGAAGAGGTTGCTTAATACAGAATCTTGAAAAACAAGTTTCACCATTAGATTACAATCAGTTGTTCCATCTTAGGACTTTTTCCAGAGCCCAGTTGCTCAACCTTAAAAAAAATTATTTATTTTATTTATTTTATTTATTTTTGAGAGACAGAAAGAGAGCGCGCGAGCAGGGGAGGGTCAGAGAGAGAGGGAGATACAGAATCTGAAGCAGACTCCAGGCTCTGAGCTAGCTGTCAGCACAGACCCCGATGCGGGGCTTGAACCCACGAACCGTGAGATCATGACCTGAGCCAAAGCAGGATGCTTAACCGACTGAGCCACCCACGCACCCCCAGTTGCTCAACCTTTAATTATTTACCAGGGTTGGAGAGTAAAACGATGGTTGGTATTTTAGGGTCCAGTTTGACCTGAAGGGGTAGGGTCTTACAATGGGACCATATAAAAATGCGAATACCTAGAGGCAAGGATCGTAGTAAGCTTCCTCAAATGCTGGCTTCCACAATATTGTATAGTATATTGTATACTAAGCTGTTCTCTGTATCTGTCTGTCTGCCTGCCTGCCTGCATGTATGTGTATCATGGATGAGAATGCTAAACACCAAATACCAACTTCAAGATAGTGGTTTTCTGTGAGAAGAGAAAGATTACTCTGCTAAAGTGTGGATAATTTTTTGAACAGGAGCAAGGCTGGCATGATGTAGGGAATTCTATTACAATATAACTGATAGAAGAAAGGTGGTGGTGGCCTGGACTAAGAAGATGGTGGTAATGCAGAGAATTGGAAGGCTTAGAAGTGTTTAGGAAATAGAATGAAAGAACATGGTGACTGATTAGAT
Source organism: Helogale parvula (assembly GCA_004023845.1). Taxonomy (NCBI): domain Eukaryota; kingdom Metazoa; phylum Chordata; class Mammalia; order Carnivora; family Herpestidae; genus Helogale; species Helogale parvula. The sequence goes on from PJEM01012210.1 coordinate 17,686, forward strand.
ATGAGGGTGTCATGTTCTGATTCTAAGTAGTCAGGGATATCAGACAATTTTCTGGATTGAGCGATAGTTAAATAATGGTGTTATTATTGACTGAGATGAGAAATGTCAAAGGTGGGTGGTTCGGGGAAGATTAATTCAATTTTAGGCTATTTTTAGTTTGAGGTATGCATATAGGAAATCCACCTGTCCAGCAGACAGTTGAATATAGGTTTGGGACATCATCAGCATTGAGATGGTAGCTGGCAGTCAGGAAAGACATGAGATTGCCTAGAGAGTGTGTGGATTGAGAAGCACAGAGGCCTAGGACAAAGCTCTTAGAAACTTCCCAGGGCTGAACACAGGAACAAGAGCCTATGAAGGAAAATGAGAAAGTGTAGACAGAAAGGTGCGAACAACCAGCAGAGTATGGAATCACAGAAACCAAAAGTAAAGCTTTTAATAAGTGAAAGAGTATGTTTCATGAAGTTTTGGGGTGATACTGGAATTCATGGGTTCTAGAGCTAATGGCCAAGAAAGAATTCTTGATGACGTCTTTGGTACAAAAAGGTGATTTTTTAAAAAGCATGGGGACGGGATCCATGGGGCAGGAAGATTTGCACTAGGGTCGTGATGGTAACTTCAGGTTGGGAGGAGGTCAGGGAGGTAAGTCTCTAAGTTATTTTCAGAAGCAAGGTGTCCAGGACCTTGAGGGGGTAGCTGTTGCTAGGGAAATGCCACTTATTACCGTTTAATAAAAACCTCAGTCATGAGACCCTTCAGGTGTATATTGGGCGGCCATGAGCTTGGAGTATGATTCCAGCATATATCTTGGGGCAGTTGAGATAGAGGGTGTTTGCTTACAGGATCCTAAAGTTGGGATAATATTAAACTAAGGTTCTCTTTTGCCCCTAGCAAAGTGTCATCATCGCGGCAGCTGAGTTCCTAGAGGAAGGTCACTTTGCCAGTTTCAAAGACTTGTCAGTGGGCTGTAGGCAGTAAGGGAATTTAATTTTTCATTTGCCTGTATTTCCCACATCACCATGGCAAGTGCACCCTTTCCTTTGTTCTTGGGTAGCCAGGTGTCTGAGGAATATCACACATATTCCACTGTGGTGGCGTGGGAGTGGGGTGCCAGCCTGTATTTTGCCCTCAGCTTGCCCCACACTCCCTCATCAGGTTGACATCATTAGATGTCATTAACAAGCAAGTTAAAGGCCAAAATTCCCACTCAATTTAGCAACCTAATATCATATATGATCTGGGAGAAAATGACTTTTTAGTCAAATGATGAGATCCAAAATCACTTAGCATTGGGTTGAGCTGTATCAATTTAAGATATCATTTAACCTTGCCAAACTTTATTATTAGCTGCAAAATAAGGACATTAGTAATGAAAACTTGGGATGATGGGAGAGGTGGTCTGGAGCCAATGGCCAAAAAAGAATTCTTGAAGATCTCTCTAGTGCAAAAAGGTGATTTTATTACAGCAACTGGGACAGGACCCTTGGGCAGGAGCTGCCCTGGGTTGTGATGGGTAACTAGTTATATACTATGAAGTTGGAGGAGGTATCAAAAGGGAGGCCTCCAGAGAGACTTTGATATGCTAAAGAGGACTCCTAAGATACTGGAGGCCTTGCTATTGTCAAGCTAAGCTTGTTTTTCCTCTAGTTGGCATTAACATTAGGACGGTAGAGGGTTCCTGTAGAAATATTGTACTCTGTATTTACGTCAAGTATTTGTCAATGGGCTGCAAGTCATAAAGAAATTAAATTTTACCCGGCATTTCCTTCTTGCCTTTGTTCCCCATATCACTATGGAGGAGTAGTGTTGGGGCTCCAGAAAACTGAGTCTACAGGTCACTGGAGATTAGGCTATTGATTAGATTGCTTTTTTTTTTTTTTTTTTTTTTGGTAATTTACGAGGATATTTGTAAACTGATGGAAGACCTGTGTCCTGTATGACTATGATCTCTATCCGTCAACCAAGTTTCCTTTCCTTTGTTCTTGGGCAGTTAGGAATGCCTGAGGAGTATCACACGTATCCCATGGGCTAGGGCGAGTGGAGGGGACTGCTAGCTTGTTTGACCCTCAGCCTGCCTTATGCTCCCTCATTATTAGTCTGTATGATTTCTCTGTCTCTTCCAACACCAAGTCTGTGCTTATAGTTCACATTCTTGGAGCATAATAATACAGAAAAGGGGAAGAAAAAAACAGACAAGATCATAAGCCACTGAAATCATCCATTATACATAAAGTTCAGCTCTAAGTAGCTTTGCAGAAAACATCTTATATGTGTTTCCTTATTGTACCAGTTCCCTTTCATAAATCCTTAAGATACATACAGTTATGTTCACTTTGAGATGCTCTATTATGGATGGGATTTTACCCATTATTTTGGACACCAAATAAATTTCCTACTGTGAACTTAACTTTCCTACTTACCAATTGGCTAAAAAAACAAGCACTTAACTTATACTTTGCAAGTTTTTCTGTATCTGATGCCCCAAAGACCCCTTTGGTCTTTATTCCTTCCTCAACCCCAAATGTCTGTTGTCCTTGCTCTTCTTAGTCTGGAAAATTCCCTGCCCGTTTGTTTTTATGCCTCAATTGGTTGTCATATTGTGTTTCTCAGTAATCATATTGGTTGAACCATAACTCCTGGGTTTCTTTGAAATACACTGTGCTAGATATACTTAGATTATTTCTTTTTATTGAAATGTAAATCAAAGCAAAAGATTCAAAATAAACCCAATGAAAGAACCACCTGATGCGATTCACACTTAAAAAGAATATTTGTCTCTAGAGAATAATAGCTGACAATTGTCATTAGCTTGTAAATACCCATTGTGACTTTCCTACAACAGCAGCTATTTTACATATTGTTAAACTTGAGGAACTTTGGTAATTGTTCTTTGGTTGCAACCTGAGAAGTCTGACATTTACATTACAATCTAGTTTGGGAAAGAAGGAGACCTAGGAATTCATTTCAAAAGCAGTATTAAAATGAAAGTTTGTCAGTTCCAAAATGTGCTATTTCATGCAGAGTTTCTCAAAGCTTTCATATTTCACTTTTGAAAGGCTTCATGAACTTTAGTGTAAAAAGTTAAAGTGGCTGAGAAAGACTTTAATTTTCTCTGTTGACTTTATCTCAGTTATTTTAGAATAGTAACCCCTAAGCACTTATTGTGAAACTGATGCTTTAGTGAAATCTTCCATGCTTTATTGTTTAGGATTCACATCTTTTATTTAAATTTAACACTGTCTGCTTCTTGAAATCTGTGGCTGAATAGTTTTTTTCACTATAGGAAAAAGGTGATGGAGAGCAGGAAAACATATAAACAAGTTAGTGACCAAATTTTATGATGCCATCATCTTTATTGCCTATAGAAGAAGAGAGAATATTCGTGTTAATGGCTCTGACTTTTAGGAAATACTGGATTGCTAAGGATTATTTTAGAAATGAGAAAGGAAATTTTCAAATATCTTTATAGACGTTAAAAACTTGAGATAGTACATAATATGTTTTAAGCTCATATTGCTATTTTTCGCCTCTAATTCCTTAGGAAATATAGACTACATTTCTGGAAGAATTAAAGAAGTAGAGATTTCGGTCTTTTACATTTTTATGGAAAAATTCAAATCATGTATCCACAAAGGATTAACTGCTATGGGAATGGCTGTCTTGTTGTCAACAACTAGAACAACACACAAAATGTGTAAAATAATTGTTTTTAGACATTGAACAATAAGGACAAGACTGATCTCTGAGAGAAGAAAAAGAAATTGGATGGACCCTCTACTGCCTCAGCTCACAACCTGAGCCTTTCTAAATTCTGAACCACAAGACCAGGCTGGAATAATTTATAATAACAATTACCAGAAACTGTAAAATGAATACTTCTCAGTGCTCATATAGGGCCAGAAATCATTTGACTTCCCTCCAGCCAGAGAAGAGACATCACTGAATATATGAACATTCAGTGTAGACTCCCAGAAGAACCATATCTAGTTAGTAGGGCCAAACTGGCCATATAATAAAGGAATCTCTAGATCGGTCCTAAGAAACATTCTAAAAGACTTGAAAGGTTCAATATAATATGCAAACAACTATACAACAGAATCCAGCACTCAGTAATGTAAAAGTCAATAATGTCTAACCTCAAACCAAAATGACTAGGTATATGAAAAAGCAGGGGGGAAAACAGAAGAATAGTCAACAGGAATAAATCTAGAAATGACAGACAAGGATTTTAAAATAGTTATTAGAAATGTGATCATTATATTCAGGGAGGAAAAGGAAAGGAAGCATAATATGGGGGAAAATAGAAGATATAAAAGTAAACAGATATAACTTCTAGAGATGAAAAAATATGAGATGAAAAGCGATATAGATGGAATTAATAGATTAGATATTGCAGAAGAAAATACCAGTGACATTAAAATGTGTAGCAGTTAAAACTATCCAAAATGAAGGAGGTAAAAAAAAAAACAACCTCAGTTCCCTGTGAGACTATATTGCATAGTCTAATATAGGTATAATTGGAATCCCAGAAGGAGAGGGGTAAGAACCAAAAAAAATATTTGAGTAATGGCCAAAATTTCCCCAAATTTGATGAAAACTATGAGCTCATGGATCTGAGAAATTTAACAACCCCCAAACAATACTTACAAAACCATAGAATGGAAAATTATCACCAAATCGCTGAAAACCAATGATAAAAATATTAAAGCAGCCATAGGGCAAAAGACATATTAGGTACAGAGGAACAAAATAAGAGTGTACACGAGCTTATAGCATACTATGCAAACCGGAAGACCTACATTCTTTAGAGTGCTAAAAGGAAAAAGAAGTCTGTCTACCTATAGTATTTTACACATCAAAGTGTTCTTCCAAAATGAAAGTGGGGGGACCTAGGTGTCTCAGTTGAGCATCCGACTTCAGCTCAGGTCATGGTCTCATGGTTTGTGAATTCAAGCCCTGTGTTGGGCTCTGTGCAGACAGCTCATAACGGGAGGCCTGCTTTGGATGCTGTCTGTCTGTCTGCCCCTCCCCTGCTTGTGCTCTCTTTCAAAAATAAATAAATAAATAAATAATTTTTTTAAATGAAGGTAAAATAAACTTTTTCAGACTTACCAAAGTTGGGACAATATATTGTCAACACGTCTACCTAATAAGAAATGTTTAAGGAAACTTATCAGGCAAAAGGAAAATGATGCTACATAGAAATTTAGATCTATACAAAATGAGGAACACCAAGAGTAACTATATGTATAAATATAAAAGGTATTTCCTCATTTTAAAATTTCTTTAGGGGGAAAATAAGTAGATACAAATAGAGAAGGAGGGAGGCAAGAGATTATTAAATACGGAAAAATGGGTGATGGGCATCAAGGAGGGCACTTGTTGGGATGAGCACTGGGAGTAATATGTAAGCCAATTTGACAATAAATTATATTCATAAAAAAAGCTTTATTTAAAATGTAATTAGTTGTCAAGGTAAAAATAATGTGTGGTTTATAGCATGTAGTAATAAAATGTAGGAGGACAATGATACAAAGCAAGGGGAATGGAAGTGTATTGGTCTGAGATACTATACACTATACTTAAAGCGATGTATTATGTAAGGTCAGCTGTAATAGTTGAAGGTGTAAACCCATGAGCAAGGTTCAGGAAACTCAATAGTCCAATTCCAGGCTACTGCATATTTTTATAAGTAAAGTTTATTGGAACACAGCCATGCCCATTTGTTTACATACTGCCAGTGGCTGCTTCTGCCCCACAGTGCAGTCCGTACTTGCAACAGAGATCTTTATGGTCCACAAAATCTAAAATGTTTAATATCTAGGGGTGGCTGGGTGGCTCAATCAGCTAAGTGTCCTAATTCGGCTCAGGTCATGATCTCGCAGTCTGAGTTTGAGCCCAGCATTGGGTTCTATGCTGGTGGCTTAGAACCTGGAGCCTGTTTCAGATTCTGTGTCTCCCTCTCTCTCTGCCCGTCCCCTGCTTGTGCTCTGTCTCTCTCTCTATCTCAAAATAAAATAACCAAAAGAAATTAAAAAATTAAAATATTTAATGTCTAGCCCTTTACAGAAAAAATTTGTCAACACCTACTGTAGGGAAACCCCTAAAACCATAGAAAGGCATAGTTAATGAGCCAATAGTAGAGATTAAATATAATCATAAAATAGTTAATTTAGGGCACCGCAGTGGCTCAGTCGATTAAGCATCTGACTTTGGCTCAGGTCATGATCTCATGGTTCGTGGCTTTGAGCTCCGCATCAGACTCTCTGCTATAAGCACAAAACCTGCTTCAGATCCTCTGTCCCCCTCTCCCTACACCTACCCTACTCACACACTGTCTTTCCCTCTCTCTTTCTCTCTCTTGCGAAAATAAATAAACATTAAAAAATTAGTTAATCTAGGGGCACCTGTGTGGCTCTGTCTGTTGAGCCTCCAACTCAATTTTGGCTCAAGTCATGATCCCAGGGTCCTAAGATTAAGCCCTGAGGCCGTCTCCGTGCTGAGTGTGGAGCCTGCTTGGGATTCTCTCTCTCCCTGCCCCACATGCCTCTCCCCTGCTAGTGCTCTCTCGCTCTTTCTCCCTCTCTCTCTCTCTCTCTCAAATAAAAAAAATATATAAAGATGTTTTTAAAAGGGTGCCTTATTAAGAAAGTAGTTAATCTAAAAGAGGGCAAGAATAAAGAAAAAGTAAAAGAGAGAACAGTTTGGGTCAATAAATTAAGTAACAAGACTTATACACAAATAGATTTATATACAACTATATTTATAATTTATTAAATGTAAATAATATACATACTTTAATTAAAAAGCTGAAATTGTTAGATTAGATAAAATAGCAAGACCCATCTATGTGCTATCTATAGACAAGCCTCTTTAAATATAAGACACAGGTTACAAGGATGAATAAAGTTATAGAATAACGACCTATGTCTACACAAAGACTTGAAAGTGGCTACTTCACTCGTAGTAGCCAAAGACTGGAAACAGTTCAAATGTCAATCAGAAAAATGGATAAATAATGGTGTATCCATACAGTGAAATATTAGCAATAAAAATAAACTACCAATGCATGCAACAATGTGGGTTAATCTCAAAATCACTACGCTGAGAGAAGTCAGATACAAAAGAGTCCATAGTATATGATCCCAGTAATAGAAAACTCCAGAAAAACTAAATATAATCTGTAGCAACAAAAATTGAATCAGTGGTTACCTAGGGATTTACTGAGATGGGGAATAAGGGAATTGGGGGAAGTAATGAAAGTGTTCTTTATTTTGATTATTGTGTCAAAACTCATCAAGTGTCCATTTAAAATAAAAGTATATTTTGTTATTTACAAACTCTTTCTTCAGGATAAAGTTTAAGTACTGAAAGAATGTGGTGTGAGGCTATGTATACACTGCAGTTCTTATAAATGGCTAGAATAGGCAAGGAAATAAGATGTAAATTATTTCAGCATTGCCGAGTGTGATGCATTGGGCATCTCCAGAATATTAACCTATAGACATTTTCTCTCAATTCTTCAATATTGAGGGGTATGAATCCTTAGTAACATTATATAATGTATATTTGGACTCTTTTTTTTTTATAATAGTTTATTGTCAAATTGGGTTCCATATAACACCCAGTGCTTCTCCCCACAAGTGCCCCCCTCCTGTATTTGGATTCTTACAAGAAGCTAATAAACATTATCATGTATATATCAAGCAGTGTGCTAACTGTTTTAAGTGGCTTATTTTATTTGTTCCTCAAAACAATTCCATGAGTTAGGGATTAAATCCATGTTACAGATTAAGAAAGCAAGGCTCAGAGAAGTCACGTAATATGCCCAAAGTTATAAAGCCAAGATTCCATCCCAGATTTGCCTCCAAAGCCTGTTTTTCTTCACTGGCTAGTGCTAACTTATCTTTAAATATTTGGTCGCTAGGGGCGCCTGGGTGGCTCAGTCAGTTAAATGTTTGGTCGCTTATGTAAAAAGTTCTGTTTCAGAATTTATTTATAAATTTCATTTGAAAATTATTTCTAAAGAGTTAGTTAGACGTTTGTTTTAGTGACTAAGGCTCCGTAAATCAAGACGATTAATGAAAAAGATAAGGAAATGGGAATTCTTTCCACTTAATAGCCTATGATAATGTTTCCCTTAATAACTTTTTGTTAGAAAATCCCAAATAGTTGAGTTGTGGCTTCTAGCTAACCTCAGGATAATGTTTAAGAGAACATAAAAATAATTTTTTGATTATATCATAATATGTTTGTATTATGTAAGAGAATATTTATCAAGCACCTTGGATATAATAATTATACCATAAATATGAAGTGACTTGCTTTGAATAAGAGTCTCACTTATTAGTGTATTTTCACATATTATTCTCCAGGGATTCTTGAGGTTATGGAGTCTGGCCCAGCAATCTCTGGCTCCTTAGTAAAATCTTCCTCAGTAGAACTAGGCTTTAGTTCCAAACTCTTTACCTCAAATTCCTGGGAAAGCCTCTCCCTGACCTACTTAGAAGATATCCTTTGCATGTTTTCTTTTCTCTGAAAAGTGTATTGTGTGATCCATATGATTGATCTTCCATAAGCCAGTTCCCAGAATAACCTCCAATTAAAGCTAAAGGGCATATTCTTAAACCTTTGAAAACATTTTAAACCATGTTAATAATAATAGACCCTGTGTAAGGATAGTAATAACGTAGCTTTAACTTACAATGAAATCTAATTATCGTATGATTATGGATCTTTTTCATTCAGATGTGACAGTGGTGTATCAAAATGGGTTACCTGTGATATCTGTGAGGCTACCATCCCGGCGTGAACGCTGCCAGTTCACACTCAAACCTATTTCAGATTCAGTCGGTGTGTTTTTACGACAACTTCAAGAAGAGGATCGGGGAATTGACAGAGTTGCAATCTATTCACCAGGTATAGTCACATTCGTTATTAATTCTCCCCCACCCCTCATTTCACCCCAGAACACTTCTACACACACATACACACACACGCACGCACGCGCGCGCCTGTACCACTGCAAAAGAATCCCATATTCTTAACTATAGAACACATTTTTTTGGCTTAGCAAACCTCAGAAAAGACTGTGGTTTTCTCTCCCAGTTCTCAGAATGTAATTGTTCAGTTTTAGGAGCTGAATATACATAAAAAGTCTCATTCAGAAGCATCTCACATATAAAGCCATGGGCCAAGAGGAACAGTCAATCACATTTTATGTTATTGAAATCTTTTATCATTACCTTAGGGATAAAATCAGTTTTTCTAGTTGTTGGGCCCTCATCTCTGGAGATATGAAATATTAGGACTTCTTTTTAGATCTTATTCTGTCTTGCACATAGTTTATAAAATAAAGACATGTGTGACTGGAAAAGAATGTAAAATAAGGCACGAAAAATTCCCATTTGACATGACATCAGTCCTATTTATTGATTTAAGTGCCTTACATTTTTTCCCACTTTTTGAAAAATTTTAAATCTACAAAAAGTACTGTATTGGAAGTACCCATATACCCTTGGATTTATCAGTTGTTAACTTGCCTCATTTCTATGCTTTAAGTAGTTTAAATATACTTAACTTTCATCTTATCCAGTAATATAAGTAGTAGACCAGCATGATGTACTTTGCTCACCCTAACATCTGTCCCTCCCAAATTATTGGTGACGAATCAGGAATTATACCAGAAGTACCACATGCTAGAAAGCATTGTTTTTTTTACTTCACCAACTTCCATCAGGAGTTGATATATGACATCCATGCAGCTCTCCCATGACCCGAGATTTTCAATGGACACCCACAGATCTATGTAATTATTTTACTTGTTGATAAAGTTTTGGCAGAAAAGTGTATTCTTAAACCTTCATAGACTTGAGATCATGAAAGCAAAAAAACCTCAGATAATATAAGCTTTGGGGATGAGGCAAAAATGAACTAGAATTCAAAAGAGAAGATCTAATTTTAAAATTGATTTGAGGATTGCTTTTACCTGATCATTCTCAAATAATTATGGATATATCATGAATTTAAATTTTCACATTTAAAATTTTCACAGATGGCGTTCGAGTTGCTGCCTCAACAGGAATAGACCTCCTCCTCCTTGACGACTTCAAGCTGGTCATTAATGACTTAACATATCATGTACGACCACCAAAGAGAGGTAAAAAGTAACGTAACCTTGATAAGATCAGAGACATGTGGAAGGGCTTTTGGAAAGAACTTTATTCTTGCCTGGATGACGTTGAGAAGCAGACAGAATTCAAAGAACACTGAAAAGTCTTACATCCAGGTAGACTGTTTTGAAGAGCTCACTAAGTGCCTCATGCTTGAGTACCTGGCTAGTCCCCTGATGAAGCTTAGATTCTGCCCAGACACCAGGATGCTTCAGTATTGGATATTGTCACTCTGTTTCACATAAATGAATGTTCCGTGTAACTTAAGCTCCTTCCTTCCGAACAGGCTAAAAGTCATATTATTTTAATAACTTCACAGGGGGAATCTTTTTAAAAATAAATTATGGACTTCCCTGTCTTCTTAAACATTTATAACAGGAATAAATTAATCTTTTTTAAAATTTTTATTATTTTTATAGGAATAATAAATTCTTTTTTTTAAAAATAGTTTATTATCAAATTGGTTTCCATATAACACCCAGTGCTCTTCCCCACAAGTGCCCTCCTCCATCACCATCACCTCTTTTCCCCCTCACCCTCCCCTTTCAACCCTTGGTTCGTTTTCAATATTCAGTAGTCTCTCAGGTTTTGCATCCCTCTCTCTCCCCAACTCTCTTTCCCTCTTCCCCCCCCCCCTCTGGTCCTCCATTAGGTTACTCCTGTTCTTCTATTAGACCTATGAGTGCAAACATAATGGTATCTGTCCTTCTCAGCCTGACTTATTTCGCTTAGCATGACACCCTCGAGGTCCATGCACTTGGCTACAAATGGCCATATTTCATTCTTTCTCATTGCCATGTAATACTCCATTGTGTATATACACCACATCTTCTTGATCCATTCATCAGGTGATGGACATTTAGGCTCTTTCCATGATTTGGCTATTGTTGACAGTGCCGCGATGAACATTGGGGTACATGTGCTCCTATGCATCAGCACTTCTGTATCTCTTGGGTAAATCCCTAGCAGTGCTGTTGTTGGGTCATAGGAGAGTTCTACGGATAGTTTTTTGAGGAACCTCCACACTGTTTTCCAGAGTGGCGGTATCAGTTTACATTCCCACCAACAGTGTAGGAGGATGCCGGTCTCTCCACACCCTTGCCAGCATCTATAGTCTCTTGATTTGTTCATTTTAGCCACTCTGACTGGCGTGAGGTGGTATCTCATTGTAATTTTGATTTGTATTTCCCTGATGATGAGTGATGTTGAGCATCGTTTCATGTGCCTATAGGCCATCCAGATGTCCTCTTTGGAGAAGTGTCTTATGTCTTCTGCTCATTTCTTCACTGGGTTATTTTTGGGTGGGGAGTTCGGTGAGTTCCTTGTAGATTTTGGATACTAGTCCTTTATCTGATATGCCATTTGCCACTATCTTTTCCCATTCTGTTGGTTGCCTATTAGTTTTCTTGATTGTTTCCTTTGCAGTGCAGAAGCTTTTTATCTTGATGAAGTCCCAATAGTTCATTTTTGCTTTCCTTTCCCTTGCCTTTAGGGATGTGTCAAGTAGGAAATTGCTGCGGTTGAGGTCAAGGAGATTGTTTCCTACTTTCTCCTCGAGGGTTTTGATGGTTCCTGTTTCACATTCAGGTCCTTCAGCCATTTTGAGTTTATTTTTGTGTATGGTGTAAGAAAGTGGTCTAGTTTCATTCTTCTCTGTGTTGCTGTCCAATTCTCCCAGCACCACCTGCTAAAGAGGCAGTCTTTTTTCCATTGGATACTTTTCCTGCTTTGTCAAAAATTAATTGGCTGTATATTTGTGGGTCCAGTTCTGGGTTCTCTATTCTATTCCATTGGTCTATGTGTCTGTTTTTGTGCCAATACCATATTGTCTTGATGATGACAGCTTTGTAGTAGAGGCTAAAATCTGGGATTGTGATGCCTCCCGTTTTGGTTTTCTCCTTCAATATTACGTTGGCTATTTGGGGTCTTTTGTGGTTCCATACAAATTTGAGGACAGCTTGTTCTAGCGTTGAGAATACCGCTGGTGCAATTTTGATAGGAATTGCATTGAATGTGTAGATTACTTTGGGTAATAATGACATTTTCACAATGTTTATTTTTCCGATCCAGGAGCATGGAATGTTTTTCCATTTCTTGGTGTCTTCTTCAATCTCTTTCTTAAGTTTTTTATAGTTTTCATCAAATAGGTCTTTTACATCCTTGGTTAGGTTTACTCCTAGGTATTTTATGGTTTTTCGTGCAGTTGTGAATGGAATCAGTTTCTTGATTTCTCTTTCCGCTGCTTCATTAGTAGTGTAGAGGAATGCAACCGATTTCTGTACATTGATTTTGTATCCTGCAACTTTACTAAATTCATTGATCAGTTCTAGAAGGCTTCTGGTGGAGTTGATAACCTTTTTTTTTTTTTTTAATGGCTCAAGGTCAGCAGTTGCAAAGTCAGTTACTATATTATGATAGTTCTTAGGAACTTCTAACACATATGTGCTTTTATATAAAAGGTGTGGTGTTTGCCTCAGGTGTAGATTTTAAGAGGGTTCCCCCCTGCAAAACCCTCAGTAACCAAGATAAATAATACTTTAATGAACTATTTTTAAAAACCAAAGTTAATGCAAAATCCCAAGATGAACAAACTGTCAAAGATTTAAATAAAGCAGTCAGTATTACTGATAATTACTGATACCCAATATGACTTCTGCACAGAACTGATGTTAAATAGGCCTCTAAAATAGCATTTGATATGTGTCTTTGGGGGTCACTTTTTTGTCTCTGTTTACTATTATTACTTACTGATGTTGTTGATGCCCCTTCCATTGTCACCACCCCCTCCACCAGCCTGCTAGGGCATCCCTTCTTTTTAATTCTGCTTTTAAGAATTGTGTCTAATATAGAAAATATTCGGAAAGCCTAAACATTGAATGCCTCCAAAATCTGGTCCACATCTACTTTAAAGGTTTCCCTCTCTCTCTCTTAACATGTTGCCTACTTTTCCTCCACCTTCTAATCCTTTGCTCTTTCCTGAACTGTGCCCTGTGAACTGTGTGCACTTTCTCTAGGGTGCCTTTTTCCCATGTCAAAATCATCAAGATCAGCTCTTCCATAAAGGTTTTAATGATCCTGTTCTTTATATTCTTTATTTCTCTAACTCCCAGCCAACCAGAAGTGACTAATCTGTTCTCTGAATTCTTCTTATGACTCTTTATTAATGCTCAGACAGAAAGCACTGTGATTTTGTATTTTCCATTGACTCGTGTGGTCATACTGTGTTGAGTGAAATAAATGTGTTTAGTTGGTAGCATTTTGGTTGTTCAAAAGCCAGATTATTTTCTGTATGCAAGCTAGTTGAAATGGAACTAGTTTAGAAAGTTTAGTAAGTACAGCAAGAGTGGGAAAAGTTTCCTTTAAATAGTAAGACATTAGTAAACCAGACTTTATTACATTGGACTAATTGAACATGTAGACCAGGGATTGTTAGCTACATATTAGCCAAACTAATATGTTTTTCTTTTTTATTCGCTGATTTTTGGACTAGAAGTTCCTCTTAAGATAACAGAGGTACAGGCTTATTTTTGTCAGTTTTTTGTTGTTCTTTAAATTTGCTCTTTCTTTTCCAGCCTTATTAGCATAAAATTGACATATAGCTTTGTAAGCTTAAGGGATCCAGTGCGATAATTTGATACACTTTAATGTTACAAAATGATTACCACAATAGGATTAGTTAACACCTCCATCACCTCACATAATTGTGTGTGTGTGTGTGTGTGTGTGTGAGAGTGTGAGTGTGGGCACGCACACACCTGCCTGTGTGCACTTGGGGTGACACTTAAGGTCTGCTTCTCAGCAAATTTCTAGCATACAATATAATATTGTTAACTACAGTCACCATGGAATACTCAGATTCCCAGAATTTGCTCATCTTAAAATTGAAATGTTGGCACCTTTGACTGATGTAGATTACTATATGATCCAGCAATCCCACTTTTGGCTGTGTATCCAAAGAAAATGAAATCAGGATCTCAACAAGGTATCTGCGCTCCCTATTCACCACTGTAGCATTATTTATTTTAGTGAAGATGTGGAAACAACATGATGGTCTGTCTACGGATGAATGATTAAGAAGATGTAGTATATACCTATAATGGAATATTATTCCACTATGAAAAAGACGGAAACAATTTGGTTAGATCTTGAGAGCATTATACTGAGGAGTATTTTGTGTATGTGAGAGCTCATTCTACTTCGATTTTCTATTTGGTATTAGTAAAATTTTTTAAGTTGACTAATATACCCTTTTGTAAAGTATAACAGGCAGGAAAGTAAGCTTCCATATATTGTCAAAAACTAGAGGCCTTTAATCAGTGACTAATTCTAACCATCTTATCTAATGCTGTTTTTATTTTTTTATTTTTTAAGTTTTTTATGTTTTTTATTTATTTTTGAGAGACAGAGAGAGACAGCACGAGCAGGGGATGGTCAGAGAGAGAGGGAGATACAGAATCCTAAGACAGACTCCAGACTCTGAGCTAGCTCTTGGCATGGAGCCTGACATGGGGCTCGAACCCACAAATTATGAAATCATGACCTGAGCTGAAGTCAGACGCTTAAAGAACTGAGCCACCTAGGCGTCCCTCTAATGCTGTTTTTAAAGCAGAAATGAGGGGTGCCTGAGTGGCTCATTCGGTTAAGCATCTGACTCTTAATCTCAGCCCAGGTCATGATCTCACAATTCATGAGATTGAGCCCCATATTAGGCTCTGCACTGACAGCACAGAGCCTGCTTGGGATTCTCTCTCTCTCCCTCTCTCTCTCTGTGCCCCTCCCCTGCTCATACTCACTCTCTCTTTCTCTCTCTCTCAAAATAAATAAACAAAATTTAAAAAATAAAGCAGAAATGAATGTTTTAGTGTTTTAGACTGGGCTATTCCCAAGTTGAATAAGGGAAAGTAAAGGTAGAAACTGAAAGGGGGAGAAGTTATATTTAATTCTCTGGGAAGCAATTAAGCAGTCTACTCAGCTTACTTAGATGTCAGTTAGAAAACGAGGTTTGCAAGGGTCAAAAGTCTATGAGTCATGGAATAATTGTAAATTGAAGTGAAATTCAGTAAGCTCAATAGCAGCACTGTTGTAGAATTTTAAAAGATCTTTTCAATATTTAAAATATTTTCATGCATCAACACTCTCTCACCTCTGTTCTTAGCCAATGAGAGATCTTGTCATTAGATACCATTTCACATAGAAGTTTCAATAATACTGTTTTAAGTCCATAACTCTTTTTCCCAAACTTTAAAAACATAGTAAAAATCAAAAACACAATAAGCAAGTGTTAGAGAGGTTGTGGAGAAAAAGGAACGCTCTTGCACTGTTGGTGGGAATGCCAACTGGTGCAGCCACAGTGGAAAACAGTATGGAGGTTCCTCCAAAGGTTAAAAATAGACCTACTCTGGCTAAAATGAACAAATTAAGAGACTATAAATGCTGGCAAGGGTGTGGAGAGACGGGCACCCTCCTACACTGTTGGTGGGAATGTAAACTGGTGCAGCCGCTCTGGAAAACGGTGTGGAGGTTCCTGAAAAAACTATCCATAGAACTCCCTTATGACCCAGCAATAGCACTGCTAGGGATTTACCCAAGGGATACAGAAGTGCTGATGCATAGGGGCACATGTACCCCAATGTTCATAGCAGCACTGTCAACAATAGCCAAAACATGGAAAGAGCCTAAATGTCCATCACCTGATGAGTGGATCCAGAAGATGTGGTGTATATATACAATGGAGTACTACATGGCAATGAGAAAGAATGAAATCTGGCCATTTGTAGCCAAGTGCATAGACATCGAGGATGTCATGCTAAGTGAAATAAGTCAAGCGGAGAAGGACAGATACCATATGTTTGCACTCATAGGTCTAACAGGAAAACAGGAGAAACCTAATGGAGGACCAGGGGGAGGGGAAGAGGGAAAGAGAGTTGGGGAGAGAGAGGGACGCAAAACTTGAGAGACTATTGAATGCTGAAAATGAACTGAGGGTTGAAGGGAAAGGGGGAGGGGGGGAAAAGAGGTGGTGGTGATGGTGGAGGGCACTTATGGGGAAGAGCACGGGGTGTTGTATGGAAACCAATTTGACAATAAACTATTTAAAAAAAAAATAGAACTACTCTGTGATCCAGTAATCGAGCTACTGGGTATTTACCCAAAAAATACGAAAGCACTAATTCAAAAGGATATATACACCTCTATATTTATAGCAGCATTATTTACAATAGCCAAACTATGGAAGTGGCCCAAGTGTCCATCACTGGATGAATGGATGAAAAAGATGAATATATGTAGGTATGTATATATGTGTGTGCATATGTATATGTGCATATATATATGTATGTATCATGCAAACACACACTAGAATATTATTTAGCCATAAAAAGAAATGAAATCTTGTCATTTGTAGTGATGCAGATGGAGGTAGAGAGTATTATGCTAAGTGAAATAAGCCAGTCAGAGAAAGACACATACCATATGATATCACTCATATGTGGAACTTAAGAAATAAAACAAAAAAGAAAGACAAACCAGAAAAATGACTCTTAACTATAGAGAACAAACTATGGTAACCAGAGGGGAGGGGTAGGGGGAAGGACTAAACAGATGATGGGGATTAAGGAAGGCACGTGTGATGAGCACCGGGTGACGTATGGAATTGTACACCGGAAACTAATAAAATACTATATCTTAACTATATTGGAGTTATAAGTTTTAAAAAGACCTTACGAAAACATAGTAAAGAAAATCATTTTTTTTCTTTTGATGATATACAAAATAGGTTTTAATTTTGTTTCCATCATAAAATCTCCCTCTTCCTGTCTGAGGAAGATACTGCTGGCATCCAAGTCACCACTCATCTTCAGCTGCATCAAGCGAGAGCAATTTGAACTTCCGTATTTGAGAAGGTTGGCGATTATCCACATAGATATTCCTCTTCCCCGCACTGGAACCCTTTTTATTAAAAAGGCTAAACAGAAAAGAAATTGCAAGTACTAGGGCTTAGGTGTCAGACAATGAGGAGGAGCACGAGGATTGTATATCCACAGGGAGCAGATGGGACAGATCTAATAAAAGTTAAAAGAAGGAATGCAGAAAAACTTTTCCAGGACAGTTTTTTAAGTGGTGAAACTATTTTTTCTACTTACCCCCTGTAACTTTCACATTTCTCTCCTATTTTTCTGTTCCCTGTTGATGGAAAACCCTTTAGAACTAAATAAGTTGTATGAATGCTGTGTACCAGTACACATGAACTTCACACACTTCTCTCGG
The DNA here is from genome assembly GCA_004023845.1 of Helogale parvula. Taxonomy (NCBI): domain Eukaryota; kingdom Metazoa; phylum Chordata; class Mammalia; order Carnivora; family Herpestidae; genus Helogale; species Helogale parvula. Next base: position 35,124 of record PJEM01012210.1, read on the forward strand.
GCACTGAGGATAGAGAGCTTATTGATAGAGGATCTAATAAAGGCCCCTTTAACGTGACAGTGGGGGGACGCCTGGGTGGCTCAGTCGGTTAACATAACTGTGGGGTCAACAGTCTGTAACTATTATGGATAATTAAATGTTGAACCTAGCCCCAAATGTGAAAAGGAAGAGGCAGAAAAACTGAAATGGAACCAAGGTCATAGCAGTAAGGCTCGCTGCAAGCTCCAACGCATTCTCTTGGTTAGCATAGCTGTGAGTGGCTGGATCGCACTCTGTCCGCTGCAGGATGAGGAGAGGAACTGTGTTAGCAATTAAATGATTTTAAAACCTAATCTAGGGGTGCCTGGGTGGCTCAGTCAGTTAAGCAGCCGGCTTCTGCTCAGGTCATGATCTCACGGTTCGTGGGTTCAAGCCCCACATTGGGCTCTGTGCCGACAGCTAGCTCAGAGCCTGGAGCCTACTTCAGATTCTGGGTCTCCCTCTCCCTCTGACCTCCCCTGCTCGTGTGCTCTCTCTCTCTGTCTCTCAAAAATAAAAAACAAAAAATACAAAAAAAAAAAAAACCCTAATCTAAATCTGGAATGGAGGTAGGAATATGGAGAGGGAGCACAAAACATCTTTTTTCTCAGTCCATGTTGAAGTAGTAGTTAACTGCCTTCCACTTAATATTGGGAAGGAAGGGAGTATAATCTAAATCACTGGTTGTTGAAAGTTGTGCTAAGGAGAACCATTTTGATCAGCACTGATAAGCCCTTTTCCCCATTTGTCCTTCCAGAGGATATTGGAAACCCTGCTTCTCGCTTAATGATATAAGTAATTGGAGAGAAATGGTTGAGCAGGCAAATACAAACAATAAAAAATACCTGATCAGAGACTAAAATGTCCAAAGTCCTTCAGAAGCCATTCTAGTAACTAAAAAGACTTTTAATCCCCGCTAATTAGCACATCTCCTTGCCTTTCTGTACCTTAGCTTCCTGGCACTGATGACATGTGCAGAAACATTAATAAACACCTCATTGCATTTTTAATGACGCATACACACATCATTCAAAAGTTGTGTTGTTAAGCCATTAGCAGATTTATCTGCTCTTTTCTTATAATTTCATCTCCAAATATGTGGGCAAATTTTTCAGGGTAAAAGGTTTGAAATTGATGTTTTCTTCCACCATGACAATAGCTTGGAACCATATTCTTCTTGACAAGAAAATCAAACAAAATAAAGCCAAATCTCTTGAGTTTACTGGGGCTTTAGTGATGCCTGATCAGAGTTGGCACACACATACACAAACACACACACACACACGAATATTACTCAGCCATAGAAAATGAAATCTTGCCATTTGCAACCACATGTGTGGAGCTAGAGAATATTATGTTAAGTGAAATAAGTCAGAGAAAGACAAATACTATATGATATTACTCGTATATGGAACTTAAGAAACAAAATGAGCAAAGAGAGGGAGGCAAACCAAGAAACAGACTGATGGTTAGAAAACAAACTAATGGTTACCAGAAGGGAGAGGGGCTAGAGGGATGGGCTAAACAGGTGAGGGAGGTTAAGGAATGCACTTGTGCTGAGCACTGAGGACCGTATGGAATTGTTGAATCACCATATTGTACACTTGAAACTAATATTATACTGTATGTTAACTAACTGGAATTTAAATAAAAACTTCAGTGAAAAAAAGCATAAGTGAAAATGGGAGCTTGGAAGATGAGAGAAAAGTCACTAATTTTAAAGTGATGGCACAGGGAGATTAATCAAAGCTTGCCACGGAACCTGGAAATTCAGATGCATCTATTAGGATAGAGCTGCAAAGGAGGACTGACAGAGAAATCCCTAAGACAGTGCTGGCAGATAGATACGTTATCTGTGATAATTAATGCTCCATTTCTGCACTGTCCAATATGGTAGCCATTAGTCACATGTGGTTACTGAACCCTTGAACTGTGGCTAGTGTGACTGATGAACTGAATTTTCAATTTTATTTTACTTTAATTAATTTAAATTTAAATAGCTACATGTGATTCATGGTTACTCCTTTGGACAGCAGAGCTCTAGAAGACTGCATCTGGTTGTGGGCCTGGATGTACCTACCATTCAGCAGAGGTGGCAGTTGAGGAAAAGGAGCTGGATGCAGAGCGCGGGAAAACAAACACAAGCTGGCACCTGCGTCTGTCTCTCTCTGCCCTAGCCGTCAGAGCATAACGGCTTCTGTGTCGCTTGTGCCTTCCAAAATCTCACTTGAATTTCTCATTTGTTTAACGCCAACTTTGAACCATTCAAGGGATGGGTATTTTGGAAAACATAATTCCAGTTTAGCTAGATCGACAAGCTAAAACTTTTCTCAGCTAATGGTGTATTCTGAAAATCTTATCATACCATACGTAAAGAATTCCTCATTCTTTTTCACATTGTATTGCACATACACTGCATTGTATGAATGTATATCACTGTTTCATTAACTGCTTATTTTAGAACTTATTGATGGACTTTGATGTAGTTTTCACCTTTTGTTATAGTATATCTTGTAGCATTGAATAATCTTGAATATGTGTCTCTTAGGAAGTCTCTGAGTGTATATGTAAGAAAAATACCTGAAAGTGGAAGACTGTATCAAAGAATATGTGGATCAAAAACAGATTTTAAAGAAGAAAAAGAAATATTAAAAGTAATGAAAGACAATCAAAAGAAATATTTTTATAACCTTGAAGAAAGAGAAATATATTTATAACCTTGAAGAGAAAGAACTTTCTAACTATAACATAAAACCCAGAAGCCATAAAAAAAGACTGATACAAAAAATAAATTTTCTACACAGCAGAGCCCATAATACAAATATTAATTTTTAAACTAACAGGTTTTCAATGAATGATATTCTCATAGAGACTTACTTTTTTGTAAACCAATTTCCAAGCCTGATTTCCAATTTTATGGATTTTCAGAAGAATCATAACCTGAAATGATTATCTCTACATGTTTGATCATTAACATGTCCATGCTCCATTAGGAAAAGAAAGAGAAGAGATTCTGTTTAGTTTTGCATACTTGCTTCTCCTTGTTTCTTCCTCCTCTCCCTTCTTCCCTTCCTTCCTCCCTCCCTTCCTTCCTTGGACTTCTAAGCAAATACATTACTGTTCTAGGCTCTGGGTCTGGAGTTCTCTCTTGTCCAGTAAGAGAGCGACACAGAATTAAAATGCTAGAGACGCTAATGTCTGAGAGGAGACAAGAGCCCCAAGTAGGGGTCCTTGCTCTGTTTTTATTAGGATCAGAAGGCTTACATGTGTGATGGACACGCAGAAAGCAACAATGAAACTGTGAACATTAGCCCATGTTTGAGAGAAAGGGGGTTTTGAAGATATGCAATGTAAGGGGTTTGGGTCAATACAAAACAAAATCCTGGCACCGGCAGATGGTTGTTTACAGCAGGCACTAGCCAAGTCTGTTTATCTTAGCTTACCTAGGGGATTAGGCAGACCGAGCTGGCTACCTCAGGGTCAACAGGGCACCTTTCTTTTGCTAATTAACTTCACGCAACTTCACCCAGCTGTGGTCTCTAGCCTATTACCTGTTTACCTATTCTGGTCCTTTCCTCATGTGAAAGCAGCTTTCTGCTATTGTACTAAGTTGGGGGGAGGGGTGCCGCTTCCACAGCCCTGATTACCTAGCCTTGATGACCTAATCTTGGATGCTTTCATCTTGTGGCTTCCTGTTCCTCTATGCCTTTTTGCCTTTGTTCTGTACTGGGGGGTGCTCCCACCCTGTTTACCTCATCTTGGATGCTTTCATCCTAAGCCTTGTTAACCCATTGGTGCAAGTTCAGGGAATTCCTAAACTTACTCCCCACAAGGTACTTAAAGTATTGAAAATTAAAATGAGAAAAGAGCATAAAATAGGAAAGCCAGTGGACTCCCAGTCGGATCTTTGTCCACTCTCTACTAGTTCTGCAATTTCATGAATATTATTAGACCTTATTAAGGAGAACAACCACCTCACATTTTTTTTTCCTCTGTAGTGCCTAGATCAGTAAATAATACAAATACATTTGTGAATCTTCTCTCTCGGATTCAAGTTCCTCATTTATAAATTTTGTGCACCAAGTTTACTCCTGTTACTGTGAGAATAACATGAGATATAATATATGTGAAAACATTTCATTAACCATAGGTAACAGATCACTATTTAAGGAATTGTCTTTTGAAAGGGGACCACGCTTTCAGGAGAATATTATTGTACAGTAGTGTAAGATTTAATATGTGGAGGCAGAGATGAGAGGAAAGCGAGAGACCAAGTTATGAAGCCAAGAAAGCCTTTATTAGGGTCTGCGGCCCTCGGGCAGGGTTCCTTGACTAGAGTAGGGGTTGAGTCAGGGAAGTCTTGCCTGGTTTGGGAGAGGTGAGGTATTTTATGGGTGAAAGAGTTCCAGGTTTGGTCTTGGGAGGGCATTTCAGGGCTGGGGCGGGATGGGACAGGCTGCCTCCTTTGTCAGGGTGATGGGAAGCTGGAGCTTCGTGATTGGCTGTTTTCAAATCGCAGGGGACATTCCAGGTCTGCGGGTGGGGGATGGGGGTTGTCGGTGCACGGAGTTCTTCTCTGACCCATAGCAAAATGGCTGCTCGGTTGCCATCTTAAGGTAACTCTTACAGGTAGAAACATTATAACTCACTTCCAGTCGTGGATCAGGAGACATGGACCCTACCACTTCACTGTGATATTCCTAACAAATTACTGCCTTCTAGAATGCAGCTTTTGTGCTCGCTTCAGCAGCACATATACTGGAATGCAGCTTTCTCTTCTGGTAAATTTGGAAAGTGTAAAGCCATATGCAAACGTGAGCTACAGCTTCGATGCAAAGGAAAACCTGTTGACATAGATGACTTCTAGAACTCGAGTCCCTCTTGCTTTTGTCTGTTCCCATTAATTCAGCATGCATTTACTGAAGTCGCAAGATACTGTGCTAGGTGCTGTATCCCATTTTACTGTATCAGCTCTTCTGTAATCCAATTTACTGTCCTTATTTGAATTTTTCGTTGATTGAATTTTTTGATAACTACTAAAGGACATCCTTGAGAAAAGTTTAAATACAAAGCTAGTTCTGACTGTGGCTTATTTTGCATTAGAAGAGGATTGACCTTATGCTGTACCTAACAAAATGTCACATTTAAGGATAATAATATTTTTAATAGTTTAATTTTTGTTTTGAGTTTATTTATTTACATTGGGAGAGAGAGCACATGTACATGCAAGGAAGGGAGAGAGAGAGAGAGAGAGAGAGAGAGAGAGAGAATCCCAAGCAGGTTCTGCACTGTCAGCACAGAGCCCAACATGGGGCTTGATCTCACGAACTGTGAGACCATGACCTAAGCTGAAATTAAGAGTCAGATGCTTAACTGACTGAGCCACCCGGGCACCCCCAGGCTAATAAGATTTTAAAACAAAATGTTTTATTTCTTGCTTTTTTTTATTCTTTGACAGCTGAGATGGCTGATTTTGTATTATATTCTCAAAACATAATTTTTAGATTTCTGGAAACACATGCTATTCACAGAAGAGAATATTAAATTAAATTCAAAAGAATTTAATCTTTTAGTCTTTCAGTCATTCTCTTAACTTCATGTCCTCTAAAATATAATATTAAATCCAAACTGCTATTCTGTGTCTTTTCCCAACAGGAACAAATAAAAGTTGGTATGAAAGGAAGGTGTATGGAGGCTAATCTTTTTGTTTGTTTGTTTTTTATTTATTTTTGAGAGACAGAGAGACAGCATGAGCAGGGGAGGGTCAGAGAGAGAGGGAGACACAGAATCTGAAACAGGCTCCAAGCTCTGAGCTAACTGTCAGCACAGAGCCTGACACGGGGCCCGAACCCACAAACCGTGAGATCACGACCTGAGCCAAAGCCGGCGGTTCAACCGACTGAGTCACCCAGGTGCCCCTGGAGGCTAATCTTTTTACGATAACTGTATTTTTATTTATACATTTGTATTTTCAAATTTGAAATACTGTGTATTTTTTCCTGAGGTATTAACACAGGAAGAAAATCACCAGTTGAAATGGCAAAATCACAGATAAATTCTAGATAAGCATTTTAATGTGCATAATAATCAGATTGATTCTGAACCTCTCTACTAGTTTCATATACTGCCTTAAATATTTTTTATCTAATGAAGATTATTATTTGTAGCCCTATCTGTAGCATTTTGATTTCCAAGAATATAATGGTAGATGTTGGCTTCAAAATTTTCAAGTTGCCCAAATATGAACTTACTTTCTAGGATTTGCAGATGCCTGTTTTTAAAAAAGGAACTTTCGGGGCACCTGGGTTACTCAGTCAGTTAAGCATCCGACTTCGGCTCAGGTCATGGTCTCACAGTTCATGGGTTCAAGCCCCACGTTGGACTCTGTGCTCACAGCTCAGAGCCTGGAGCCTGCCTCAGATTCTGTGTTTCCCTTTCTCTCTGACCCTCCCCTGCTTACACTCTGTCTGTCTGTCTCTCTCTCTCTCTCTCTTAAAAATAAATAAACCTTAAAAAATTTTTTTAAAGGAACTATCACTTTCCTTCAGTTGAACACTGAAGGAAACCGATGACGATTTCTCTGTATCAGATGACTGTCCTGTTATTATCATTGTCAGATAGCCCCAGGAAGAGCGACTCTCCAGCGAAGGCACGCCTTTTAAAACATGTAACCCTTCTTTTTCAGACCTCTTAAGCCACGAAAACGCTGCCACACTGAACGATGTGAAGACCCTCGTGCAGCAGCTGTACACCACACTGTGCATCGAGCAGCACCAGCTAAACAAGGAGCGGGAGCTCATCGAACGGTTAGAAGACCTCAAAGAGCAGCTGGCTCCCCTGGAAAAGGTACCGATTCGAATCTCAGAACTTCCTCTTCGCCAGTAATTTTTCAAGAGTTTATATGTTTGCTTTTCCCCCATCCATCTTTTTTGGTAATTGAGCTGTGTCGATCAGACTACTCCCTTAGCATTGCGGGCTGAAGCACAAAACAGTTCCAGTCAAAGCTAAGAAAAGACTTAAAAAGGAATTAGAGGACGTAGAACTTTGAAGTCTAAATTTCTGCCCTTAAGCAGATTTACCTCCTCTGCAACAAAAATTGAAATAACTGCTGATTGGGAAAACTTCTGAGTGTGCTGGGTAATGATTTTAGCCAAGTTAAGAATTAATATTATATGGATTATTATGGAGCTGTTAAAATGATTTTATAGACCTAATATGCAATAGAAGAATATTCATGATAATTTATAATTATTTTTAATGATGATGTAAACACTTTCACTTTAAGAAATTAGACTATCAGAGATTAAGAAAGGCAACAAATAAATTTGTGCTTTTTCTGACTTCTTTAAAAATAACCAGTATCTTAAGGTTGTCCTCAGCAAATTTAAGGCCATTAGGAATGTGATCAATTAAACTTGAACTGTTGTAAAGAAGGAAGAGTTTTAAATTTGGTCTTTTCAAAATGGAAAGTGTTTTTTAATGTATCAGCTGTAACAAAATAATTATCCTTGATTGAATGCTTAGTAGGTGCCGGAAATTGTGCTAAGTATTTTACCTGTACTGCTATTTAGTCCTCAGAACAATGCTATGATGACACTGACAATGATTTGCATATTAGGGCCTGAATGCAGCCACTCTGAATCCAGAATTCACACTGTGGCTCACTGTGCTGTTCTGCCCCCTGGCACGTCCCTTGCGTAAGGAATGAAATAGATTCGATCTTGTATACCGCAGTAAGAGAACACTGGCCTGTTTTCATGTCCCTCCTGCAAAGAAGATAATCATGTAGTTGGATGAAGAGTTGTAGACACTAACTTATTTGCTCCCGTAGTTTCACCATATTTTCATTGACTTCTAGGGTGAAACACAAAGTACAGGTGGCCTAAGAAAAGTGTTACTCCTATAAAATATTTTATCCAAGAAAAACTACAGATACTATTTAGGAAGACAAACTACATTTGTTAGAATTGAGACTAACATGTCTTGATTGTGAGCCCTATTTCTTTAATGAATGTAGAAGAGTTTAAATTTAAAATTGGTTCTATGTCAAAGTGCCTTGCGGCTGACTGATCATGTGTGCCCCTAGGTACGAATCGAGATTAGCAGAAAAGCTGAGAAGAGGACCACTTTGGTGCTATGGGGTGGACTTGCCTACATGGCCACACAGTTTGGCATTTTGGCCCGGCTTACCTGGTGGGAGTATTCCTGGGACATCATGGAGCCAGTCACCTACTTTATCACCTATGGAAGTGCCATGGCAATGTATGCATATTTTGTAATGACACGTCAGGTAAGAAGTCCTCTTTGAGTAACTTTTTATGAGATGCTAATGAAGTTTTGGTTGTCAAATTCGTTTTCTCTTCTCTCTTGTTCCTGTGTTCTTTTTTTTTTTTTTTTTTAACATTTATTTCTTTTTGAGAGAAAGAGGCAGAGCGTGAGTGGGAGAGGGGCAGACAGAGAAGGAGACACAGAATTGGAAGCAGGCTCCAGGCTCTGCATTGTCAGCACAGAGCCCAATGCGGGGCTCGAACTCACAAGTGGTGAGATCATGACCTGAGCTAAAGTTGGACGCTCAACCAACGAAGCCACCTAGGCACCCTGTTGTGTTCTCATGTTCCTTCTAAGGCCAGTTGCCTTTAAGTACCAATTTATCCCCCACACACACATACACCATATACAAGTATGTGCACATGCATGTCAGTTGTGTACTAGGCACTATTCTAGATGCTAAAGATAGGGAGGTATATATAAGACATGACTCATGACCTCATGAACCTAACATATTATAAAGAGAGCTGTATGAACATTAAAAAATATTTTACAGTAAGTTATAGGAAAAGAGAGGAAAGGAGAAGAATGATCAGATGCAGAACAACTTATTCAGCTAAGTTGGCTTGGATTTTTATTTACTATGTGATTTAACAAACAGTTGGATAGGATAGTCTCAATCTTTTTGTTTTTATTTAATTCTTGGAATAGAAAATTGGTGATAACTAATCAGATAGTTAAACTAAATCCTGAGCTACTTCTGAGTTTATTGAGGGTATAGGTGACTTCTTTATTAATCTTTTTACTTCAGGGAGGAGAGGTGACAATTAGATATCTACTCACTTCATACTCTTGGCCTATTCTTTATCAGCCATTTATTAAATATCAGTATCTAGAACTAATATTTGTTGCCAGCTTGAAAAATCCCTGTGTCACTTTAGAAGGTATGAAGGATCTATTATCACTACTACTATTTATGTGGTACCAACACAGATCTAACCTCTCTTGATAAAAAGACATTTGAAATAACTGAGACATGAGAAACTCTATTTTCTTAGGTATCAGAAAAAAGCTAAAAACTGCTTCTCTTATGTATTTTTAATTTTTTTTTAATGTTTTATTTATTTTTGAGAGAGAGAGCGTGAGCAGGGGAGGGTCAGAGAGAGAGGGAGACACAGAATCTGAAGCAGGCTCCAGGTTCTGAGCTGTCAGCACAGAGCCCGATGCAGGGCCCAAACCCACGAACCGTAAGATCATGACCTGAGCCGAAGTCGGATGCTTAACTGACTGAGCCACCCAGGCACCTCCTCTTATGTTTTTTATATGGCTGCTATTGAACATAGGCATTTTGTTTCTGTTGTTAGATCACTGGTCCCAGGCCTATTTATGTGTGAGAGAATGAAAGTCCAACCTTTCTAGTAGAAAAGAGAGACCATAAACTGTTCACGTCCTGCCATTGTTTGCCCAGAGTATCCAGTACCTAGTCCCACATCTGGCTCATACTCATTACTCTGTGTGAAGAGAACAAAACAGCCTGATCAGTATGTCTAATCATGGCTCTGGACACGGCTTGCTGTCTGTCTTTGTTTCTTTACATCTCCCTCTCTCCTCTTCCCTCTTCCTGTGCCTTATATACACACCCTTTAATGGTTTTTTTTTTTTAGCTATTGATTGAAGTCCAAACTCCTTAGCCTTATATTCATAACTGTCTTCAAAGGCCTGTGAGTTTGCACAGTGTACTTACTGTGTATTCTGAACAAATCAAATTATAGTCTTTATTCCCGCAAATGCCCTGAATTTTCTGCCACTTCATTCCTTACTTGCATCATTCTGTCAGCTGGGAAAGTTCTCCCTGTTGATCTCTACCTTTCCTATTTCAAGGGTTTTTAAATCCTTATATTTCATGAAACTTTGGCCAGTTCCCATAGCCAACTTTGAACTCTCCTTCTGAATACTTAATAGCATATTTTGCCTCTCATTTCACTCATCCTTTGCTATCTTTTTATTATTTTTTTAATGCTTATTTTTGAGAGAGAGGAAAAGAAAGAGTGCAAGTGGGGGAGGGGCAGAGAGAGAGGGAGACACAGAATCCAAGACAGGCTCTAGGCTCTGAGCCATCAGCACAGAGCCCTAAGTAGGGCTCAAACTCATGAATCATGAGATCATGACATGAGCCAAAGTCAGACGCTTAACTGACTAAGCCACCCAGGCACCCCTTTTGCTATCCTGTACTATAGTTATTCATGTATAATGTCTCACCACACTGCTAGACTACAGTATCCTAATAGGTGAAGCATTCAAGTTTTTTTTTTTTCAGTTTTTATTTCCCTTTAGCTACTATTAATCTATTACCTGTCATCATCAGTAATTCAGTATTTACTTCTGCTTCTTCTGTGGCATACGAGGCAATCAGGCCAATCCACCCATTAGGAAATTAGAATAGTTAGACCAAACATAAAACACATCCAACTATGGAGAGCTTATAAGATAACAAAAATTGCCGTGCAAGAACCTGAAGAAGAGGAAGTTCAGGGAGGTGAGTCTGGTGTTAGGTGGGCTTCTTCCTTTGGGGATTTATGCTGACTAAAGAGGGTAAGGCTGAGAGGCCAAGAAGCCAAGCCATACTAGATAATCTAGAAGGACCAAAACCATAGAGATTGCTTTGGTTTAGAACCTCTAATAGCCACCATAAGGATGAACCTCTTGTAAGTTCTCTCGGAACTATAGTCCAACTTCAGTCCTCTCAATCCCATAAATTACACTAAAGTGCCCCTAGAATAGTGGCAGTCCCAAAGTTCTGGTGTTCATACATTCCAGGCAGAAGCATACAAATCATCTCTGGAAGGAGAAGGCAAGAAAGCTATGAGAGATATAAAGATGGAAAGAAATAAAATCGACATTATTCAAATATTTTGTACATAAAAAAATAGAAAAACATGTACATGTAATTGATTAAATTCCTTAAGTCAATTTAATAAGGTTATTGGATACAAGTTTAATATACATAAATCTACAGCATATTTATATGCCAATAACAATTATGAAACTTTAAAAGATGTAACTTAAAATAACTTTTAAAAATATCTAGAAGTACAACATCATAAAGGCTGTATATAAAAGACCCAAACTAATATCTTCCTCAATGGAGAAAAACTGAGAGCTTTTCCTCTATAGTCAGGAACAAGACAGCGATGTCCACTCTCACCACTGTTATTTAACATAGTGCTGGAAGCCTAGCCTCAGAAATCAGACAACAAAAAGAACTAAAAAGCGTCCAAATTGGCATGAAAGAAGTCAGACTTTCACTATTTGCAGATGACATAATACTCTATGTAGAAAATAGAAAATCTGAAAGACTCTGCCCAAAAACTTGATATAATTGATACATGAATTCAGTAAAATCACAGGATACAAAATCATTGTACGGAAATCAGTTCCATTTCTATACACCAGTAATGAAGCAGTAGAAAGAGAAATCCAGGGACCAATCCCATTTACAATTATACCAAAAACCATAAGATACCTAGGAATAAACCTAGGTGAAAGATCTGTACTCTGAAAACTACAGAATGCTTACAAAAGAAACTGAAGAGGACACAAAGAAATGGTAAAATATTCCACACTCATGGATTAGAAGAACAATTATTAAATGTCTATACTACCCAGAGCAGTCTACACATTTAATGCCATCCCTTTCAAAATAATGCCAGCATTTTTTTTACAGAGCTAGAACAAACAATCCTAAAATTTATATGGAACCACAAAAGACTCCAAATAGCCAAAGCAATCTTGTAAAAGAAAAGAAAAACTGGAGGCGTTACTATTCAGAACTTCAAGTTATATTGCAAAGCTGTAGTAATCAAGACAGTATAGTACTGGCACAAAACTAGGCACATAGATCAATGGGACCCATTGGGCCCAGCAATGGACCCACAACTCTCTGGTCAACTAATCTTCAGCAAAGCAAGAAGGAATATACAATAGAAAAAAGATAGTCTCTTCAACAGATGGTGTTGGGAAAACTGAGCAGCAACATGCAGAAGAATGAAACTGGACCACTTTTTTTTTTAATGTTTTATTTATTTTTGAGAGACAGAGAGACAGCATGAGCAGGGGAGGGTCAGAGAGAGAGGGAGATCCAGAATCTGAGGACAGGCTCCAGGCTCTGAGCTAGCTGTCAGCACAGAGCCTGATGCAGGACTTGAACCCGTGAACCATGAGATCATGACCTGAGCTGAAGTCGGACACTTAACCAACTGAGCCACCCAGGTGCCCCGAAACCAGACCACTTTCTTACACCATACACAAAAATAAATTCAAAATGGATGAAACCCTAAATGGAAGACAGGAAACCATCAAAATCTTAGAGGAGGACACAGTAATGTCTTTGACATCAGCCTTGGTAACTTCTTACTAGATATGTCTCCTGAAGCAAGGGAAACAAAAGCAAAAATAAACTATTGGGACTTCATCAAGATAAGAACTTCTGCACTGCAAAGGAAACAATCAACAAAACTAAAATACAGTCTTTAGAATGGGGGAAGATATTTCCAAATGAAAGGGTTAGTATCCAAAACCTATAAAGAACTTATCAAATTCAACACCCAAAAAACAAATAATCCAGTGAAGAAACCGGCAGAAAACATGAATAGACACTTCAAAAGAAGACATCCAGATGACTAACAGACACATGAAAAGATGCTCAACATCACTCATCATCAGGGAAATACAAGTCAAAATTATAATGAGATATCACCTCATACCTGTGAAAATGGCTAAAAATAACCACACAGGAAACAACAGGTGTTGGTGAGGATGCAGAGAAAGGGGAACCCTCTGTTGGTGAGAATGCAAACTTGTGTAGCCACTCTGGAAAACAGTATGGAGATTACTCAAAAAAGTTAAAAATAGAACTAACCTATGGTCCAGCAATTGCACTACTAGGTATTTACCCAAAGGATACAAAAGTACTGATCTGAAGGGATACATGGACCCTAGTGGTTTTTTTTCTTTTTTTTTTTATAATAGTTTATTGTCAAATTAGTTTCCATATAACACCCAGTGCTTCTCCCCTCAAGTGCCCCCCACC
>PJEM01012211.1:0-24795 GCA_004023845.1 Helogale parvula
GAGCACATGTACCCCAATGTTCATAGCAGCAATGTCAACAATAGCCAAAACATGGAAAAAGCCTAAATGTCCATCACCTGATGAGTGGACCAAGAAGATGTGGTATATATACACAATGGAGTACTACAAGGCAATGAGAAAGAATGACATAGGGCCATTTGTAGGAAGGTGGATGGACCTTGAGGGTGTCATGCTAAGCGAAATAAGTCGGGCAGAGAAGGACAGAAACCATATGTTTGCACTCATAGGTCTAACAGGAAAACTGGAGAAACCTAATGGAGGACCGGGGGAGGGGAAGAGGGAAAGAGAGTTGGGGAGAAGGAGGGATGCAAAACTTGAAAGACTATTGAATGCTGAAAATGAACTGAGGGTTGAAGGGAAAGGGGGAGGGGTGAAAAGTGGTGGTGGTGATGGAGGAGGGCACTTGTGGGGAAGAGCACTGGGTGTTGTATGGAAACCAATTTGACAATAAAATATTAAAAAAAAAAAAAAACCTATTAAAAAAAAAACAAAGCAAAACAAAAACATTGAGTATTGAAAAAAAAAAAAAAGAATAGGTTCAAACTTAAGTGACCACCAACTTAATACAGACTCATATATGCATATATGAACCTCATGATGACCACAAATCAAATACCTATAATAGATACACAAAAAATATGGAGAAAGGAGTCCAGGCATAACACTAAAGAAAGCCATCAAACTACAAAACTAAAAAAGCAAAAGGAGAAAGGAATAGAGAGGAACAACAAAATCAACCCATAAAACAAGTAACAAAATGGCAATAGGTAGATACCTATCAATAATTACTTTAAATGTAAATGTACTAAATGCTCCAATTAAAATACATATGGTAACAGAATGCATAAAAAAGTCAGACCAATCCACATGCTGCCTACAAGAGACTCACTTCAGAACTAAAGTCACATGCAGATCAAAGATAAAGGGTAGGAAAACATTTACCATGCAAATGGAAGCAAAAAGAAAGCTGGAGGAACAGTACTAATTTCAGACAAATTAAACTTTAAAACAAAGTAGCAACAGACAACAAAGGACACTACACATTGATAAAGGAACAATCTAAGAGGACATACCAATTGTAAATATTTCTGGACCCAACATGGAGACACCTAAATATATAAGGCAACTATTACCATATAAGGGAAGAAACTGACAGTAATATGATAACCGTTGGGGACTTTAACATCTCCTTACATCAATCGATAGACCTTCCAGACAGAAATTTAACAAGAAAACAATGGCTATCGATGACATATCAGACCAGATGGACCTAACATATATTCAGAACACTCCATTCAAAACCAGTAGAATACACATTCTTTTCAAGCAGACATGGAACATTCTCCAGAACAGATCCCACTTTAGGTCACAAAACAAGTTTGAAAACATTCAAAAGGACTGAAATCATATCATGCATCTTTACAAACTACAACAGCATGAAGCTAGAAATCAATCACAAGCAGAACTCTGGAAAGAACACCAATATATGAAAGTTAAAAAACATGTTACTAAACAATGAATGGGTCAACAAAGAAATCATAGAGGAAATAAAAAATGCAAAAAGACAAATTAAAATGAAAACACGATGGTTGAAAATCTTTGGGATACAGCAAAAGCTGTTCTAAGAGAGAAAATTATAGCAATACAGGCTTTCCTCAAGAAGCAAGAAAAATCTGAAGAAAAAACCACCTAATCTTACACCACCTAACCTTACACCTAAAGGAGCTAAAAAAAAACAAAAAAGAAAGAGTAAAGACCAAGGCCAGTAGAAAGAAACAATAAAGATTAGAGCAGAAATAAATTAGAGACTAAAATAATTAAGAGCTGCACAAAACAAGGAGATAAAAGATAAAGAAAACTGATAAACTAGCTGTTTAGCTAGACTCAACAACAAAAGAGAGGAAACTCAAATATATATCAGAAATGAAGAGAGAGAAACAAGAACCAATACCTCAGAAATAAAAGGGTTATAAGAGAATACTATGGAAAAAGTATACATCAACAAAATGGACAAATATAAGAAATGGATAAATACCTAGAAAGATACAACTTTCAAAAACTGAATCAAGAAGAAATATAAAATCTCAACAGGCTGATAACTGGCAATGAAATTTTTTTTAAAAAATCAAAAAATTCCCAACAAATAAAAGTCCAGAAGAAGATGGCTTCGGAGGTGAATTCTACCAAGCATTTAAGAAACAGTTAATACTTATTCTTCCCAAACCATTTCAGAAAAAGATGAGGAAGGAAAACATCCAAATTCTTCCTATGAAGCAAACATTAACCTGATATCAAAACCAAATAAAGACACCAGAGAGAACCACAGGCAAATATCTCTTACGAACATAGATGCAAAAATTCTTAACAAAATACTAGCAAACCAAATCCAACAATACATCTAAAAAATCATACACCATGATCAAGTGGGATTTATTCCCAGGATGCAAGGGTGGTTCAATATTCATAAATCAATGTGATACACACATTATCTAGAGAAAGAACAAAAACCATATGATCAACACAAAAGATGCAGAAAAAGCATCTGACAAAGTACAACATCCGTTTGTGATTAAAAAAAAAAACAAACCTTGGGGCACCTGGGTGACTCAGTTGGTTAAGCGTCTGGCTTTGGTCCAGGTCATGATCTCATGGCTTGTAGGTTCGAGCCCTGCATCAGGTTCTGTGCTGACAGCTAGCTCAGAGCCTGGAGCCTGCTTCAGATTCTGTATCTCTCTCTCTCTCTATGACTCTCCCCTGCTCTCTCTGTCTCACAAAAATAAATAAAAAACATTTAAAAATTAAAAAAAAAAATTTTTTAAACCCTCAACAAAGCAGGTTGAGAGAGAAAATACCTCAACATATGTAATGCCATATATAAAAAGCCCACAGCTAACATCATACTAGTGGTGAAAAACTGAGAGCTTTTCCCCTAAGATTAGGAACAAGACAAGGATGTCCACTCTTACCACTTTTATTCAATATAGTAGTGGAAGTCCTAGCCACAGCAATCAAAAAAGATATAAAAGGCATTCAAATTGGTAAGGAAGAAGTAAAACTGTCACTATTTGCAGATGACATGATATTAGATATAAAAAAAACCCTTAAGACTCCATCCAAAAACTACCAGAACTAATAAACGAATTTAGCAAAGTCTCAGGATAAAAGTAAATATACAGAAATCTGTTGCATTTCAATACACTAATAATGAAGTAGCAGATAGAAATTAAGAAAACAATCCCATTTACAGTTGCACCAAAAAGTATAAAATACCCAGGAATAAATTTAACCAAAGAGAAAGACCTGTACTCTGAACTATAGAACACTGATGAAAGACACTGAAGATGACACAAACAAATGGAAAGATACTCCATGCTCATGAACTGGAAGAACAAATATTGTTAAAATGCCCATACTACCCAAAGCAATCAAGAGATTTAATGCAATCCCTATCAAAATACCACCAACAGGGGCGCCTGGGTGGCTCAGTCAGTTAAGCAGCTACCTTTGGCTCAGGTCATGATCTCATGGTTCATGGGTTTGAGACTCACATCAGGCCCTCTGCTGTCTGTGCAGAGCCCACTTCTGATTTTCTGTCTCCTTTTCTCTCTGCCCCTCCCCCACTTTTCTCTGTCTCTCTCTCTCTCTCTCAAAAATAAGTGAATAAAAATTTATTAAAAGGACAATAACATTTTTCCAAAGAACTAAGAACTATCCTAAAATTTTCATAGAACCACAAAAGACCCCAAAAAGTCAAATCAATTTTGAGGGGGGGCGAAGCTGAAGGTATCACAATCCCTGATTTCAAAATATACTATAAAACTACAGTAATCAAAACAGTATGGCACTAGCACAAAAACTGACACATAGACCAGTGGAACAGAATAGAGCCCAAAAATAAACCCATGTTTCTATGGTTTAATCTATGAAAAGGGAGACAAGAATATACAATGAGAAAAAAATCTTTTCAACAATTGGTGCTGGGAAAACTGGACAGCTACATGCAAAGGAATGAAACTGGACCACTTTCTTACACTATATACAAAAATAAAAAATAAACTCAAAATGTATTGAAGACCTAAATGTGAGACCTGAAACCATAAAACTCCTCAAAGAAAACATAGGCAATAATCTGACATTAGCCTTAGCAATATTTTTCTAGATATGTCTCTTTTAGGCAAGGGAAACAAAAGCAAAAATAAACTTTGGGACTACACCAAAATACAAAGCTTTTGCACAGTGAAGGAAACTATCAACAAAAAGGAAGCCTACTGAATGAGAGAAGATATTTGCAAATAATATATGTGATAAGAGGTAATATTCAAAATCTACAAAGAACGTCTATAACTCAACACCAAAAAAAAAAAAAAACCCCACAGTAATCCAATTAAAAAATGGGCAGATGACTCAAAGAGATAGCTTTCTAAAAAAGAAGACATACAGATGACCAACAGACACATGAAAAGATGCTCAAAATCACTAATCATCAGAGAAATGCAAATCAAATCCACATTAAGATATCACTTCACACCTGTCAGAATGGCCAAAATCAAAAAGATAGGAAATAAGTGTTGGCAAGGATGCAGAGAAGAGGAAACCCTCATGCACTGTTGGTGAGAATGCAAACTAGTGCAGTCACTGTAGAAAACAGTATGCTGTTTCCTAAAAAATTAAAAATAAAAAGACTAAGCAGACGTAGATTTATATACATATATACATCCATATACACAATAGAGTATTACTCAGCCATAAAAAAGAAAGAGATCTTGTTGCCATTTGCAAGACATAGATAGTATTATGCTAAGTGAAGTAAGTCAAAGACAAATAAATATCATATGATTTCATTTTTATGTGGAATTTAAAAAACAAATGAAAAATGAACAAAGAAAGCAGAAGCAGACCCATAAGTATACAGAATAAACTGATGGCTGCCAGAGGGAAAGAGGGTGGGGACATGGGCAAAATGGGCAAAGAGCAGTCGGAGACACAGGCTTCCAGTTATGGAATGAATATTTCACAGGGATGAAAGACATAGCACAAGAAATATAGTCAACAGTACTATAACAGCATATAGTGACAAAAGAAAGCTACATTTGTAGTGAATTTAGCGTAACACATAACTTGTCAAATCACGTGCTGTACACTTAAAACTAATGTAACACTGTGTGCAAAAACATACGCACAAAGCTTTATAAAGGAAAGGGCACAATAAATGCTAAGGTAATAAAAAAAAAAGAAGAAATGAGCAAACTTTAAAACATCCCTGAATTGCAAAAAAACTGCCTAAAACAAATGAAAAACCATCCCTTTGCTCTTAGAACAACTCAACATGATAAAGCTGTCAGTTCTCCACAATTTGTAAGTTTAATAAAATCTCAATAAAGACACCAAAAGCCTTTTTAATGGACCTCAATGAGTTAATTATCAAAGTCTGTATGAAAAAAAAATAGTTCACATGAAAGTAATAGCCAGGAGAACACTGAAAACGAAAAGCTGAAAGTCAAAAGAGGACTTAGCCCTATGGAACTTTAAAGTATGCTACATAGTTTCTATAATTAGAAGTGTGGTACTAGTGCATAAATGAGCAAGCAGGCTGCTGGAATATGCATAAAGTCAAAGAAGAAAAAGACCAAGTAGTAACGTAATTTAGTATATCAATAAACAGGGCATCACAAATCACAGGGGCAAAGATGGACTTTTTAATAAATGGTGATGTGACAACAGCCAACTGAAAAAAGAAAACAATAGATCCATACCTCATATCATTGACAAGAATAAATCCAAATATATAAAAGACATAAATGTAAAAAATGAAATAAACAAGACATATCAGTGAATTCCTCTCTATCTGGGTATAAGGAAAGAATTTCTCTATATTCTGAACATAAGGAAAGGTGCATTGAGAGAAGAATGATAAATTTACCACATAGAAATTTCTGCATTGGGGCGCCTGGGTGGCTCAGTCGATTAAGCAGCCAACTTCAGCCCAGATCATGATTTCATGGTTTGTGGGTTCGAGCCCCGCATCAGGGGCTGACAGCTCGGAGCCTGGAGTCTGCTTCATATTCTGTGTCTCCCTCTCTCTCTGACCTCCCCCACTCACACTCTGTGTCACTCTCTCAAAAATAAATTTAAAAATTAAAAAATTAAATTAAAAAATAAAAAAAAGCTTCTGCATGGCCAAGAAGTAGCATGAACAAACTCAAAACACAACTGAAAAACTAAGAGAAAATATGTGCCATATGTATTACAGCTAAAGGATGAATTATCTAATAAGTAACTCTTAAAAATTAAAGGAAAAATTCAAAAACCCAAAAGACATGAAGAGAAAATTTACACACACAAAACCAGAAAAACGGCCCTCAAACATAGAGATGTTCCAACTCACTTACGATAAAAAGACATGAAAACCAAAATTACATTACAATACCATTTTTCATCTATCACACTGACAAATATTTAAATATGCCAACATATTCTATTGATGAGGCTGTGAAGAAACAGGACTCTTACACAATACTGACAGTTTTCTTTATTTACTTTGAGAGAAAGAGAGAGCGAGCACACTCAAGATGAAGAGAGACAGAGAGAGACAGAGAAACCCAAGCAGGCTTCACACTGTCAACCCAGAGCTCAATGCAGGGCTCGAACCCATGAACCATCCATGAACCCCAAGATTATGACCTGAGCCAATATCAGACACTTAACTGATTGAGCCACCCAGGCGCCCCAGGATTTTGGTAATTTCTAACAAAACTACAAACTTATCCTTTCATCTAGCAATCCTCTTTCTAGGAGTTTACCCTGAAAATATACCTCCAACAATATAAAAATACTCATGGACAAGATGATCCATGGCAGCTTTTTAGTAACTGCCAAATATGGGAAGTATCTTTAATGTCCATGTGTAGGAGACAGGCTAAACAAATTATGATCGAGCCACACAATGAGCAACTAAGCAACTATGAAAAAATGAGTAAGATTCCTATTAATCGACATGGAGTACTTTCCAAGATATATCAGTAAACAAAAAGAGCAGACAAAAGAATACCTATAGTACACTATGGACACAGCACTACTTTGTTTAGAAAGAAACAGAGGAGTGGTGCCTGGATGGCTCAGTCAGTGAAGCATCCAGCTCTTGTTTTCAGCTCAGGTCATGATTCCAGGGCCCTGGAATTGAGCCTGGCACTGGGCTCCACACCGAGTATGGAACCTGCTTAAGATTCTCTCTTCCTCTTCCCGTGCCTCTGCCCTCTCCCCAGCGCAGGCATGCGACTCACACATATGCCCGCACACCCTCTCGCTCTCTTTCTTTAAAAAAAAAAAAAAAAAAGAGTAAAACCTAAACACAAATAAAATTAGTTACCTATGGAGTAATTAGAAACAAGATAAAAGGGAGAAAGGGGAGTACTATGTCTCTGCATATGCCTTTTTAGTGCATATGCTACTATTAGAACCATATTAATATTTTACATACTAAGATAAAGGGAGAGAATTTTTAAATTTAAGGGGATAAAAAAAACTTGAAATATGAATAAAAAAAAACAAACCGAGAAGTGGGGAAGAGAACTATATACCCCCACATTAAAGATAAAAAGAAGCATAAAAAACATTAACCCTAGTCTGTTTGTTTCTTTACAGTGGTATGTATCAGCAATTCTAAAAGCACTTTCTGTGTACTCTGGAATGAGGGCATAAGTCAACATACTGATACTGTGACTAACAGGAACAGATTCCTCACTGTCACAAAAGGAAGTGAAATATGTCACAACCTGAATATTTGAGAACATAAAAATTATATCAAAAAGCTGGGGTGCCTGGGTGGCTCAGCTGGTTAAGCGTCTGACTTCAGCTCAGGTCACGATCTCACAGTTTGCGTGTGTGAGCCCTGCACTGGGTTTGCTGCTGTCAGTGCAGAGCCTGCTTTGAATTCTCTGCCCACCCCCCACCCCCGCACTTTCACATGCTTGCTCTAAAAATAAACAAACATTTAAAAAATTATTCTAAAAAGCATAACCACCTACTCTATAACTTATCTGTGTAAACTGCAGCAAACTTCACATATTTACTTCCCTTCTGCTACCCCCAGAACATGCTCCATGTCAATTACTTTTTACATTCTTTCTACTTTCTGAAAGTATTTGACTTACCATGACTGAAATCACTCATTTCTATTAAAAGCCACAGGGATTATTATAACACACCTTTAGATTTAGAATCATTTTTTTCTTTGAAAAACTTACTACTTTCATCATCTCTGTTTAAAATACAGCCTTGATTAACCAAGCTGTTCAAGGAATGAGTGGTTTAATTTTCTTGTTAAACCAAGATTAAACTCATTTAGTTCAAATATTTTGAAGAATAAATTCCTAAAGTATATTTTCCAAAAAAATATGTGTACAGGACATAGATAACATACCTTCTCAAAATTTAAGACTTTTCAGAAACTCCAGATTAGTTATTACAGTTAAATACCAAAGTGTCGATTCAAGAGGCTGAAAAGTTGTTCTGAATAAACCTCTGAATTTGTTTTCTGATATAAAAAATAAAGGCATTATGATGCATTATACCCTGACAGAGTTACAAACCTCAAATTACTAAATGCATATGTGCTAGATAGTTTATGGTTGACTAGACATCATCGCTATTCTTTTTAAGGTCTTCCTTGCATTGCAAACAAAATTAACATTTCCAGACCCCTCCCCCACCCTGGAGAGAGCTCTAGGTAGATAACTGGGCAAAAAAACAGCTTCCAGGTGAGATGTTTCTTTTTTTTTTTAATTTTTAACATTTATTCATTTTTGAGAGAGTGTGAGGGGGAGAGGGGCAGAGAGAGAGGGAGACACAGACAGAATCCAAAGCAGGCTCCAGGCTCTGTGCAGACAGTCAGCATGAGCTGTGAGATCATGACCTGAGCGGAAGTCAGACGCTTAACCAACTGAGCCACCCAGGCTCCCCCCAGGTGAGTGGTTTCTTGAGAGCCATCCACTTCGGTGCTACCAAATGAGAGCATACTTAAAATTTCCAGTGTCTTCTGAGCAAACAACCAGCTACCATGCTTCAAGCTAAAATAATCAGTGATAGCTTTCCTAATTCCCTGAGACCTTCCAAAGGTTCCAAAGTTTCCTATGTTAAAACCCTGATGCTTGAAAACAAACTCTAAATGACTGACGCGTGTGAAAATATAAACTAAAGCAGACCATAAAAAGCATGGATTATTATTTTTACTCCCAACGATGGGAAATTTCAGTTGAAGTTGTTTTCTGGTAATCAGCCTCTTTTTAGACAAATCAATACATCAAAAAAAAAAAAAAGCTTTCCTTCTCCAAATCAATAAAACAATAAAACTTTTTCTTGCTACAAAACCCAGCTCTCTATCTAACTTCATTTTCCCCAATTAATCATTCACTCAAATCAAGGCATATTTACTAAGCAAGGCATTTTGCTAGGTAATAAGAGGGTCCCTCTTCAAGAGTTTACAATACGTGAGAATAAAACATAATATACAAAACAGAACTGTTACAAATCAGGAACCACAGGTGATGGTGGGTCAAGAAAAAAGGGATTAAATTTGACTCAAGAGTGAAAAGGTAAAAAATCAAAAAAGGATTGAGAAATAATTAAAGGTTAAATAGAATTAAAGGATAGGAAGAGTTCTCAAAATACAGATATGCAAGAAGGCGGAAGAACATACTCAAAGAAACAAAGCTAGCAACCCAGGGACATGTATGGAAAAAAAGGCACGTAACACAGTGGGTTATCCATAGAGGGTAACAAAGGAGCGGAGGCTGAGGCCACAGCACAAGACCAGAAAGCTAAATATTTGAACCTTATTGCTATTAACCAACTTCAGATTCATACAGCAACTTATAAAATTTTATGCCTAGATAACAAAACCAGGCTGTTAATATGTCCCTAGAGCCTAATAGTATATGAAGAACTAATCAGAAAAGAAACTGATCTGCCTAAAATGCTGTTTTTATCCTAACATTATTCTGCTCAAAAACCTTCAATAATTTCTGAATGCCAATTTTTATCAATTCTATCAATACCACAGTCCCCATCCTATTCAATCGAATTTTCTACCATTGCCCAAATGTACAAATGACTCCAGACAGGCTATTCTCTGTGTTACTGGCCCTTGAGCACAGCCAGAAAACACAGGCGGAGTATTAGTCGGTGTATTAATGTATTCGTCTAGCTGTGTATCAGTCTGTTCCAATCGCTATAACAAACTACTGTCCAGCAGACTGGACAGCTTAAACAACAGAAATTTATTTCACAAAGTTCTGGAGGCTATATTATAAGTCCAAAATGAAGATGCCAGCTAATTTGATTCCTGGTAAGGGCTGTCTTCCTGACTTATAAATACCCACCTTTTCACTCTATCTTCACATGGCCTTTCCACTGAGTGCATACTCAAAGAAAGAGAAAGATCTCTCTCTTCCTCTTTTTAAAAGGCGATACGAAGACACATGGATCCCTACAGGATTAAAGCTCTACCCTATGACCTCATTTAACTTTACTTCCATAAAGACTCTTTCTCCAAATATAGCTACATTGAGGGATAGGGCTTCAATACGCGAATTTAGAGGAGACACAAACTCATTCTATAACACACAGAGGCAAGATCTTGAAGAATTTTACACCTTCTTCTCTTACATTCTTCAAAAATGACCTCCATCATGTGAAAAAGCCCTGTCCTGCCTACTAGAGGATGAGAAGCCAGAGAGTATGAGTGACCCCAGATGAGATTAGCAGAAGAACTGTCAGCTGAGCTCAGTCAAAATCATAAAATCATGAGAATATAAATGATTGTTGCTTTAGGTCACTAAATTTGGAAATAGTCTGTTACAAGACAATAAATACCTAATATGACATACCTTCTTGTTCTGCTTTTTGACCTAGATCTCTGAACTCTATAGGATTTCCCTCGACCCCGTGAACGACTTCGACTTCGTTTTCTTCGAGAACCATAAGACGAGCTACTGCTTGATCGATGCCTGCGTCTGAAATAAAATATAAACAACTGTCATTGCTATAAAAAAAATTTTATAGGCATTAGAAATCTTCTAGATTCTAAAGAATTGTCTCACTTTTACTACTTTTCACTCCTTCCTAGAAGCAAATAGAGATAAAATGTTATTCCGCTTTAACAGTCAGATGCCTGATACATAGTTTAGTGATTGGATCCAGCTACTAATTAAGACATTAGGGGTGCTCAGTAGTAAACAATCCTTCCGAATATTATCAGACAATATTTTATGAGAACTATACCAGTTTATATCTACATGTCTACAAAGGATAGACACTAGACCCATGGATTGTGCCTGGCAAAAAGGAAAACCTTTGGGAGAGTGAGGGGTTAGGGCAAATGAGTGAATGGGAAAGGGAGATACAGGCCTCCAGTCATGAAATGAGTAAGGCACAGGATAAAAATCAGAGCATAAGGAATACAGCCAAGGATACTACAATAGCAATGTAATGGGACAGATGGTAGCTATACTTGTGGTGAACACGCATAATGCATAAACTTGTGAAATCACTAAATAGTACGTCTGAAACTAATATAACATACTCAAATGTAAAAAAAAAAATCTTTTGGGTTGGGACTTAACCTTCATAAATATATAACTTCTAAAAGAAAAATGTTTGGGGCACCTGGGTGGCTCAGTCAATTAAGCATCCGACTTCGGCTCAGGTCATGATCTCACAGTTCGTGGGTTTGAGCCCCACATCAGGCTCTGTGCTGACCACTCAGAGCCTAGAGCCTGCTTCAGATTCTGTGTCTCCCTTTCTCTCTGACCCTCTCCTGTTCATAAATAAATAAATAAAAACAGTTAAAAAAAATCTGCAAAAGAAAAATGTTTTACCCAAAAAATTGAAAGTACAAAAATATACGAATTCTAGAGAATGTTACTCTCATTACTACATAAGTAAAAATTATAAAACTTACCTTCTATCATATGAATGAGAGCGAGGCTGAAGATCTCTGGACCAAGATCTTGACTTTGACCTTGATTTCCTTCCACCTTTCTTTCGGCTGTATGTTCTACTATCTGAAGAACTACTTGAAGATGACCGTCTACGGTGCTTCTTTTTTCTCTTGCTTCTGCTTTCTTCTTCAGTATCTGATGACCGGCGTCCCATTTCTGTAAGTTTAAATTCAAAGAATCTTTTTTCTAGCACAATGGCACAATGGATGAAATTTAACTTAATAATTTTTGTAGAACTTTGTAAAAATTTAAAAAGTCTTATTTAAAGTAAAATTTCTGTCATTTTGACAAGACATGAGAAATAGCTCTAGTATAGTCTTCAAAAATTATCAATAAACTGTTTTCACAATTTATGAACAATTTGAATTTGTCCATATTTGCAAATGTCTCTCAAAAGATTCAATCCTGAGAACTGTACATATTATAATGACTATGAATTATTATAAATTTTCTTATATTTTAAGTTGCACTTATCATTAATTATACAATATCTGATTTAGGGATCAACCACTAATTCTTCGTTTGCACATTCCCTAAAGATAAAAAATATTTTCCCACCTTTTATAGTTACCTTTTTCTAACTAAAAATACTAAATTTTTAAATGGATAAAACCTCATTAATTATCAACAAAGTACAAATTGAAACAGTGCAAAGTACTAACGTTGATGAGGTTATCGTTAAGTCAGTCACCTCTGCACACTGCTAATTCCTATATAAAGTGATGGTATAATCCTTCTAGAAAGCAATTAAGCAATTTAAAAAGACGGGTCATTAAAATGTTAACTTTTTTGATGAAGCAATCCTACTTCTAAGAATATATCTGCAAAGTTTTTCTTAAAAGGAAGATATATTCATGGAGATATTCATTATAACATTATTAAAACCATATCTACAGAGACTACAATTTAAGAAAATACATACATATGAGTAAGAGCAAAATTGAAAATACTTGATAATATTAAAGTGATGAAACTGAGTAATTGTTATTTTACACCATTTTCTATATGGCTATAGTAATACATACAATATATATAGTAATAGCATACAAAAGGAAAAAACATACAGAAATAGAACTTAAGGTTTTTATACTTAATTATTAATGTAGTTGATAAGAAGCTTATTTGTCTTAAAGCTAGCCTTTAGTCTCATTCGCAATCTCATTTATTTATTTTTATTATTTTTTAATTTATTTTTTTAATTTATATCCAAGTTAGTTAGCATATAGTGCAGCAATGATTTCAGGAGCGCAATCTCATTTATTTTACTAACAGTTATTAGTTGTCTTTCAGTGTCACATAAAAGCAAGATCCATCCTATGTAATGGTTAAGATAAACAGTTAATGGATCAGATAAATAACATCTCATCATTGCCTTTAATATGTATTCAAAATAAGTTAATATCATTACTATAAACAAAGCAATGTGTTAAATTACAGCTTTGTTTTCAGAATGGTCAGGTGAGCCACCCCCTCCCTGACTCTAATGCAAAACCACTTGAAAATTGAAAATCTCAATACCACTTGAAAATCAGTGTCAGGACAAAATTCAAAACATCCAGCTATTTACCTAGAGCCAGAATTAGACTTTAAATACAGTTCGAACCTCCAAGTTGTTCATAGTTTACAGTTAAAATATTGGGAAGACTTGGTTTTGAAACTTTCAGTATTATCACTTGTAAATCAAAGTCAGTTTCCTCACTGAAAAATGAAACTGCACTAGTTAAAGATCACCATGACACTTTCCAGCTTCAAAATACTATACTGGGGCGCCTGGGTGGCTCAGTTGGTTAAGCAACAGACTTTGGCTCAGGTCATGATCTCATGGTTCATGAGTTCGAGCGCTGGGTCGGGTTCTGTGCTGACAGCTCAGAGCCGGGAGCCCATTTCGGATTCTGTCTCGTCTCTCTCTCTCTCTCTCTGTCCTTCCCCTGCTCATGTTCTATGTCTCTTTCCTTCAAAAATAAAAAAACATTAAAAATGTTTTTAAAAAATACTACATTGGGGCACCTGGGTGGCTTAGTCGGTTAAGCCTCTGACTTCGGCTCAAGTCATGATCTCACAGTACGTGAGTTCCAGCCCAATGTCTGGCTCTGTGCTGACAGCCCAGACCCTGGAGCCCACTTCCAGTTCTGTGTTTCCTCTCTCTCTGCCCCTCCCCTGCTCATGCTCTCTCTCCTTCCCTCTCAAAAATAAATTAGCATTAAAAAATTTCAAAAATACTATAATTATAAAATTATATAGACCATATAAATGTACATATAAACACTTAAATATCCACATATATTATATCCATTATATATAACATGTAACCACATGTGTATGTGTATGTGTATTTTCATTAAAGAATGTTACATAATTGAATGATAACAATCACCTAAGTCTTCCTATTTCCTGGCTTTTTCTTTCATTTCTTGTTTTCATCTTTAGACAGTTATGAATTTTCTTCGCCCAGAAATAACCATTTAAATTAAGATGACTTTCTGTGATAATCTTATTATCTGGTTAAAAAAATACTAAAATGAGAGAGAAAGGATAAAAAAGTACAAATTCACAAGTATAAAGAGACTAGAAGAGAAAACAACAGGAACAGTAGACAAGATATGTCAATAAATTTTTAACAAATGAAAACCAGATGGAGATGTAGAGCTAAGAAAGTTGAATATCAAGCAACTGTAGAGAATTCCAACAAGAGAAAGGCCAATTCACATAGCAAAAATGAGAAAGGCTCAGGAATTTGAGACACCAGATACCAGAGCAGGCACAATGGGTCATGAGACTAAAATACAGAAAATTAGTTGAAAATCTGTAAAAGAAGTAATCTCCCAGATCCTCCCCCATACAAACCAGGCAGTGACTACTCCTTTCCAGTCCAAGCAGGAAAGATGGCTTATTTCAGGAAAATGATGAAACAATGAAGCACCAGGTCCAGGTAAAAGAGGGCAGAAAGATGCTAAACTAAGTTAAAGTAAAATGAAAGTCTATAATCTAATGGTAAATACTGCAGCACTCAGTGTCCTTGGATCCAAGAATTTTGGCAGAAGATTCTTTACAAAAACTGATCAGTAGCCAAAAAAAAAAGGTAAATAAATATTAGAACGTCCTCTGAAAAAAAGGCCAGGCCCTTAATTAACAAGGCCAAACCTTAAATACAGTAAACTTCTCTCAGCGACCCTTTTTTTGTTAACCTTTTAGCGATCATATAACAAAATATAACCAATCACGTGATGAAAGCCTTCATCATAAGAGACAGAAACCAAAACAGGAAAAAAAAAAAAAAGCAACTTTTAGTAAACAAGGAACATGCAGAAAAAAATCAGTTAATATCCTCAGAAACCTATGAGAAGATGATCCAGCAAACAAGAAGAGGAGGAACATCCAAAGAACAGGAAAGCTTGAAATTCAAACAAATGATAATTTGTAATAAAAAATGCAATAGCGTTAGGGGCTCCTGGGTGGCTCAGTTGGTTGAGTATGTGACTCTTGGTTTCACAGCTCAGGTCATAATCCCAGAGTAATGGGATGGATCCCAGCACAGGGCAAGAGCCTACTTAAGATTCTCTCCCCGCCTCTGACCCCCTCCGCTGTTCATGTACACACGTGCTCTCGCTCTCTGTCTAAAATAAAACAACAACAAAAACAAATCAATAGCGTTAGAAGATAAGGTCAAAGGACTTGCAGGAAGTAGGGAAAAAAAAGAAAAAATGGGAGGTGGGTACCTGGTTGGCTCAGTCCTCAGGGCATGCAATTCAATCTCAGGGTTGTAAGTTTGAGTCCCACACTGGATGTAGAAATTACTTAAAAATAAAATATTTTTTTAAAAGGGAAATAAAAGAGGATCAATCCAGAAAGTCCAATATCCAATGAATATGCATTCAATAAAAAAAAAGGCAGAAAAGAGATAAAAATATCCAAAGAATAATTCAAAAGAACTTCCAGGATTGAAAGACATTGCTTTAAATCCCCAGGACAACAAAGTAATAAAAGACATACATGAGACATGTCTCAGAAAAATTCAGATACCAGCCATATACAGAAGATCCTAGAAACTTCAAAAGAGAAAAATAGGGGTGTTCACAAAGGGCTTCTCAACAGCAACACAGAAAACAAAAAGGACTTGTCTTCACAATTCTAAGTGAAAATGATTTTCAACCTCTCTATATCCAGCCCAATTACTGATGTGATAACAGATCAAATATGCAGCCTCGAAATTATACCTTGCACTCACCCTTTTTTAGGAAGCTACTAGATGATGCGCTCCACCAAAAGTAGAGAGTAAACCAACAAAGATGACCCAGATTCAGAAAAATCTAACACTAGAGATAGGTGAAAAGTTCCATGATGATAACAGGCCTACGTATAAGAGAGATATTAAAGAACAAATGACAAAAAGCCTTGCCCTCGATGATAGCAATTCTCAAAATGGGGTCTATAGACCTCTGGGGGCCCCTAAGACCCTTTCAGGGATCCAAGAAGTCATTAGAATACTGAAACATGATTTCCCTTTTTCACTGTGTTGACTTTTGCACTGAGCAGGCAAAACTGCTGGTGCCTTAACAAGAATCAAGGCAATGGCACCAAAGTGTACTAGCAGTCATATTCTTCACTGCAACACAGAGTTAAAAAAAATTTTTTTAAGGCAGTTTCACTTAAGAATGTCCTTGATAAAGCAGTAAAAATCATTCATTTTATTAAATTTCAGGGGCGCCTGAGTGGCTCAGTCGGTTGAGTGTCTGACTTCAGCTCAGGTAATGATCTCGCAGTTCGTGGGTTCTGTTCATGGGTTCGAGCCCCGAGTTCAGCTCTGTGCTGACAGCTCAGAGCCTGAAGCCTGCTTTGGATTCTGTGTCTCCCTCTCTCTCTCTGCCCCTCCCCGACTTGCTCATGTGCACTCTCTCTCCCTCTCTGTCTCAAATATAAACAAACATTAAAAAAATTTAAAATTTCAACCCTTCAGCACACATCTTTTTAATATTCTGTGTGATGAAATGGGAAATATGCTTACCTGCCGCTGCATACTAAAGAATAATGGTTACCTTGAGAACAAACATTTGTACAAATGAATTTCAAATTGAACTCACTTTTATCATGAAATACTATTTTTGAAAAAGTTTATTTATTTTGAGAGAGAGCACATGTGAGAGAATGTGCATGAGCCGGGAAGAGGCAGAGAGAGAGAGGGACAGAGAATCTCAAGCAGGCTCTGTGCTGTCAGGGCAGAGACTGACATGGGGCTCAGTCTCACCAATCACGGGTTCATGACCTAAGCCGAAACCAAGAGTCGGATGCTTAACCAACTAAAGCCACCCAGGTGCCCTAAAACACTATTTTTTAAAAAACTCTGATTATCCAGAATTGAATATTTGGCAGACATCTTCCCAGAAACGAAGAGTCTTTCGCTTCAAGGAAACCTGACATTATTTTTTGCCAACCATAAAATTTTAGATCTCAAGCAAAAATTAGAATTTTGAACTTGTATCTACCACCATGAGACTGACAGCTTCCCAGTCACTAAAGATTCCTCTGATGAGAGCAGTGGCAATATTAACAAATGTGAATTTTTAAAAATTACATAGTAACATAAAAATCTGGAAGATATGTATAACTCAATGAACCACTATTTTCCCAAAGGCCCACTCGTGATGTCACAGAATTATGCATGGGTAAAAAAATCCACTCACAGTGTAAGACAAACCAATTGATTTTAATGTAATGCATTATGAAGTCATTGATATGGTTTCAAATATAGTTTAAGAAACTACTACTTGTCAGGGCGCCTGGGTGGCTCAGTCGGTTATGAGTCTGGCTCTCAATTTTGGCTTAGGTCATGATCTCACGGTTCAGGAGTTTGAGCCCGAGCCCACATCACACTCCACACTGATAGTGCGAAGCCAACTTGGGATTCTTTATCTCAAAGTGAATAAATAACTTAAAAAAGAAAAGAAAGGAGGAAAGAAAAAAAGGAAAAAGAAACTACTACTTGGCATGCTTTGCTGTAATATCAAAGAAGTAGTTATCTGAAAAGGCTATTAAAATACTTCTTTTTCCAATACCATATCTTTGTGAAACCAGATTTTCTCCCTATACGTCAATAAAAACAATTCATCACAACAGACTAAATGCATAAGCAAATGTTAAGAATACTACTGTCTTCTATTAAGCCAGACATTAGAGATGTGACACTTTTCTAAGTTTGTTTTGGAAAATACAGTTATTTTTCATATCAAAGGTGTTATTTATGTTACCATGTAATGGGCTTACTATTTAAGTGGATTAATATTTCAAAATTTTCTAATTACTAGTAAGGCAATATATAGATATAGTGCACATAAAGAAAAGTTCTTGTAGTCCCCCATAATTGTTAAGAGTATAAAGGATTCCAGGGTGTGTGGCTGGCTCAGTCAGTATATCATCTCATTCTTGATCCCAGGGTCATGAGTTCAAGCCCCACATTGGGCATTGAGCCTACTTAAACAAACAAACAAAGTGTAAAGGAATCTTAAAACTAGAAAATCTGCCATTCTCCACTCTTTTCCAGCTTATTAAGTCCCTATGTAAGGCATAGAGAAGTAGAAAGAACATGACACAGATCTAATTATGTATCTTGGTGTTGACTGGAAAAAAAGAAAAAGAACAGGAGGTGGGTATAAATTTTCCTTTAATTTCAAACAACATAATTCACCCCTAGTAGAAAAAATGATTACATTTAACCGAGAAAAGTTAATGGAAGATGCAAAATCCTTCCTTAGAGGAATTAAGTAAAAGAAAGTTTAAAAAACATGTATTAAAACTATAAATGTATTTTCAAGTAACATATTTACATTTCAGAAAAATTCCACTGAAGTATAATTAATCTCAAGAAATAGCAAAAGCCACTATATTTCTTTATTATAGTTAACATCAAATAGTTCAGAAAAAGAAGTGAACGATAAATAAAAGAGATCCAAAAATTGTCTTCTCTATCAATGACAGATACTGAAATCGTACTCACCACTCTAGATAATATATATTTACCTCTGGATTTTCATATTATTGGCATATAATTGAATATACGTACTCATTCAAGTAGCGGTCATCAATTTATATGACACACTCCTAGTAAGACAGAACTCTTTATATTTAACTCTATCGTTAAGGTACAGTACATGGAAAACACATTAATTACTTTCTGATAAGGGCAATAATGAATTGAGCAAATACTTTCAGGAGTCCCACAGCTAACAGTTTTTCAATCTATCTGTAAATAGAAAAGGCAAGTGAGGTTTTCTATCCTCACTCTACTTTCTAGGACTTCCTGGTTGTAGTCTCCTGGCTGTAAACCTTACCCAAATACTCCCACTACAGAACTGAAACTAGGATAGGTAAATATTACAGCAGGACATCAATTTACAAAAACATCTCACTATAAAGTTTAAGTGACTAATTGAAGATGTGAAGCCAAGATGTGCTCATTCAAAAGAGAGCTCAAGGCATACACAATTAGCTTTTTTGTCTAGTTATTAATAAAGGTACAAAAAGCAATTAACCTTTTTCAGAAAACAGGCAGTTAGAACAAAGATTCGTAAAGGATATGACAGTTTATTTCTCCACTACTCATTCATTAGTATATCAATCTTTTTCATCTTGGACATATGGCAAAGAAAGAAAGAAAGAAAAGAAAAGAACAGGCATGTCAATGGGAAATCCACCTCAAAGAGGTAAAGTAAAAAAAAGTAAAAATACCATTTTATCATAGGAAGAAATCTGCAAACAAGTACAGAATCATGCAAAAACAGTAAAAGAACTGAGGTAAAATTCTAACTTAAAATAACAAAGCAAAATTCAAAAAAGATACAGAATTGACAAAACACTCCTCCAATCAGAATGAAAAATTTGCTGACTAGTATCTTCTTTTTTTTTTAAGTTTATTTATTTTGCAAAAGAGAGCATGAGTGGGGAAGAGGCAGAGAGAGAGAGAGAGAGAGAGAGAATCCCAAGCAGGCTCTGAGCTGTCAGCACAGAGCCCAACTTGGGGCTCAAACCCACCGACAATGAGATCATGACCTGACTCAAAATCAACACTTTAACTGATTGAATCACCCAGGCGCCCCCTAGCATCTCCTTTTTTTAAAAGGCATTATCAGTTATAAGTATTTCTCCCCAATGGTTTGAAAATGAAAGCAGAAAATATACCTATACATCTACTGTAACAATCTTACTACACAAGTTTTCCAACTCATACCACAACTTTTTGCTAAGACTGGTGGAGTTGGTAAGG
Organism: Helogale parvula; assembly: GCA_004023845.1. Lineage (NCBI taxonomy): Eukaryota > Metazoa > Chordata > Mammalia > Carnivora > Herpestidae > Helogale > Helogale parvula. The sequence goes on from PJEM01012211.1 coordinate 20,272, forward strand.
CCAATTTATAGCTGCCTTTATCTTTTTTTTTCTATTTCCAACATTTTTAGCTCTCTTATTGAAGAACATACAGTATTAAAGTGTTACCACTTAGCAGGAAACCTCCTCTTCCTGAAAAGAAAGTGAGTATGTATAGACTCAAGCTAGAGGAGATACACAGTTCCCCCACAAGGTTGTACCTGTCATATCTTATTCAAATCCTTAAACTTGAGTACTCTGCCTAACCCCTTCACTTAGAGCTTTTAGGTCTAGGTCCAAAAATGACAGCTGGAATACGTTTATGTAACAGCAAATGATATCTGAATTTATTTGAACACCTAGTTCCTAGTCAGCTGAAACTCTAATAGGTGAGAAGTAATTCTGAAAACGCAGTAACAACAACGAATTTAGGCTTGCAATGTACATTTAAGGATATATAACCTCTGAGACAGAAATTCTATTAAGTTTGACCTAAACTCATGAGCCAGCAACATGTATAATTAGTGCATTATAACCGCTCACCAAAGTAAACAGAGTTTAAGGGTAGCCATATGCTCTTAGTCTATGACTACAAGGCCACAAATTCTGAAGTCAAGGAAATAGAGCGAATAAGGCGAATATATTTATACGTTAAGAAAGTTAAGTCTATTTCACCTCAGCAAGAGTGCGAACCAGGAAGGGAGATAGACATTGAAAGAGGAGTGGATCTAAAGTACCGACAGCAGAGTGAGTGGGGCACAGAGCACCAGGTTGCAGCCTCCCTCTCGCTCCACCCTACCTAGAGCTACTGACAAGCAGCAGCTACACAGAAACCCGAAGCAGTGATCTAGGACCAGGGACTGGGGATGGAGAAGGAGGTGTGGCGGGGGTAAGGGGTGAAGAAGAAATGGGAGGAAGAGCTGGTTAACTCTCCCTCACCACCTCCAGACCAAGGGCCTAGCTTGAGGCCTGCGATCGCACACTATCCTACTGCCACCCACCATCCACCACCCAAAGGCCCCAGCTTGGACCTAAAGGGTCAGAAAGCGTCAGGTGTGGGGCGCATGCGTACTCTGCCGCTCAGCACGCCTCGCGGCCGCCACCCACCACCCTTCCACCCCCACTCCAGGCCGCCTTCCCGGCCGATTGCGCCAGGCCCCGCGCCGCCTCAAGCCGGAGCAGGGCCTCGGAACCCCGCACCCGCAGGGGCCGCCTCCGGGGCTACAGATGCGGGCATCACCTGGGTCCCGGCCTTCGGCCTCACGCCTCGCGTAGACTTGCAAGCGCTGCAGACCTAGAAACGTTCCTTCAAATCTGGGCGCCGCCGGCGTCCTCCGAATTTGCTTCAGTTTAAGCTCACCGCCTTCCTGGTTCCAGCGCCAGGCAGCGTCAGCCGAGCTTTCGAGTGCATCGATAGAGGCTACCAGGAGTTAGAGGAGTGCCGAGGGACTAGATCGTCACGCCGCCAATTTTTTGTTTGGTGTTGGATTTGCGTGCTTGCTTATTCATTTTCTTCTTCCCAAAAAGCAATAAAGGTGGAGAATGAAGAGTGTTATTGCCTTAGTAATAGTCGTTATCGTCTTAGATAATCACTAGACAAATCTGCATCATAGAAGTTATGTTTAAGACACCACGCGTAGCAAAATTGGTTATCTCAAGCTGGGGGAGGAGGAAACTAGCCCAAAGATAATAAATCATGGGAGTGTGTCCGTGTAGAGTCGTGTGTGATTAAACTGTAATGATTTATTTGCAAAAATGCATTAAAATCGGTGTTTCTTCTACCCTGAAGGTGAAGACATTCACAGGTTGGTGGTTGCCAATTAGTTTCTCACATAAGTTAACTGGTTACTGGAGGAATGGGAGAAGGCTGCCCGAAGTTGGGAGAGGAGGTTTCTTCTGAAAGAAATCAAATGTATAGGGGTTTTATTGTTATTTAAACCAGTAGAAATTACAGCGAGTCAGCATTTTTCTGTAACTCATACTACATTATTTATCTGTAATAAATGGTAAGGAAGTGAATAAATTCTTGGCCTTGGTTTGGGTTGACTGTGAGAACCAACTCATTCACAACGACTGATAGATATCCAAGCTACAGTTTTCCGCTGACGGTTTGAGAGGGTGAAAATCACTTCCACAAATACATTTCTCATAAATGACTGTACCTTAACTAACCAGTTTTGAGAAGCCGTTTTAAAACTTAACTACTACATCACATGTTTATCTTAAATAATTCAAGAGCTGGTCAGACCCTTGGGGTCCTGAGTTTTACTGAAACCTGTGTATCTGTCTGCAGGCTGTCAACTGAACTTTATTCAATTTTTTTTTTTTACCAAAACTACATTTTGAAATATCCTATCTCCAGAAAATATTTTCATCTTATGAAACAACATAATTAAACACAAACATTTATTAATATATTATTTAAAAACCTTGTTGTGGTGGTTGTTGTTTAACTAAACTTCCCTTAGGCCAGTAGGGATCTGTGATGAGACACTGCAGATTTCTCGTAGCTCGTCTGGTATCAACACCACTATTCCCAAATATATACAAAGAATCAATATGCCGGGAAAATCTATTTGGTATCTGAGCATTCCCTGATTAACTTTAAAGTGGGCATTTCCCCTCAACCTCAGTTGATGGAATTTTAAAAGTAGCTACTGAGTTTCCTAGTCCTTTGCCAGACTTCTAATAGTGGTTATGTTGGAGCTGTTTGTGAATATGTTTTTAACACCTCAGTTTCAGAGCTCTGAACAAGACATCCATTTATCTGACCCCATTACTGGTCATTCTGCTAAGTAACCTTAAAAACGGATTTTTATAAAGGATTAAGTTTTATGGTTATTCCTCTCTGATGATATCAGAATTAAAGTAGTTATAAATAGTAAACCAAAACTGAATGTGTAATCAGGTTTCTAAATTCATATAACGTTGGAAAATGTATTTGAGTCTCTTTTGTAGTGTGATAAAATAAATGCAAGCACTTATATAATTCATTAATGCCTAAAAACTATTGCTACTGGAAACGTAAAGATCTTAATTATTTCTCCTAAAAGCAGCAATAAATGTTTTAAGAAGAACAAAAGATAACTTCAGAATTCAAGAGAAAAAAAGGAAAAGTAACAGTTCCAAAAAGTATTATTTCCATTTTCCTTAAATTCACTAAATGTCAACATTTTAATCTAAGGAGTAGTAGAGTATGACAAACTATTTGTATATGTTCTATGAACCGCTAATATATTACATTATAACTGTGTTCTATTTTTACAAATGATTCAGGATGCTTTGACGATAGTTCTCAAATTATCTGTTAACTTTGTGTTCATGACTTGACGGATGGGCAGAACTATACATGCCAAAGTTCTGTAATTGCTTTATTTTTACTGAGAGTATCAGATCCAAGAAGATGAACATGTTATCTTTAACATCAGAAGAAAACCAGCACTAATATTCATTCTACTTGAAAATGTCCCCCAAACCACTCTTGAAGAGATATATAACTTTCCATATGTAGATATTCTTGTGAGGTATATAGATATATATAGATATATAGGGTCACACTGCTCATAGCAAGCTTTGTCCTGCACAATGCAGACAAATGACTCAGTAATATAGATGTTCCTTCCATATAACGAACTAATTCGGTGAAAATACTCCAGGAATAGAATTTTAAGTTGTAGCTTTGACAGGGAAAGAGAGAAATAGAAACCTTTCTCCCGGTGAACCTCTCTTTTTGAATAGTCCATGATAAATAAAATTAAAATTAGATGGGGGTAAACAAAGTGAATTCTTTTCCAAACTCAAAGAGGGACAATCAGTTGCTTTTCAAAATTAGGAAGTTGATTTTCCTAATTAATTCCTGTTGATTTTTAATGTTTCTGAGGATGCTAAAAAAGAACTCCTGTAGTTCATTGTGGGAAGGGTCCGGCTGCAGGGAGTTGTAAGGCAGAAGGGGTCAGGATCCTGAGATCTCAAAGAGGGAACGAAGTCAAACTGCCCTGGACCAAGCGCGAAGGAAACACTTTAAAATGAAATCTGTCAGGGAACAGCTGCTCGGGAAATGTGTTAAATAGACTGGTCCGAGTTGGGCTTGTACATAGAAGTGTCAGCTTGGGCTCTAAGACGCGAGTAGAAGGGTGAATCACAAAACTCCCGGGGGCGGGAAGCTTAGTGAAGATCCCGGCTCAGCTCTTGCTGCAGGCCGGGAAGCCCCTATAAGGAGCCGCGCGGGTCTGGGACGCTGTAGACGACCCTGACTCTGAGCAAACCTGAGAACCCCCGTTACCGGCTGTGTGGGTTGAAGGGTGGGTGGATGGGGGACGGGGATGTAGGATTGGGACACAGGGTCAGGATACGGAACTGGGGCGCACGGCACCTAGAGCTGGTCAGGGAAGCCCGGCTGCAAGGCGGGGCGGAGCAGTTGCGCTGCACCCTGACGCGGTGAGAGATTGTAGGGTCGGTTGCGGAGTCCGGGTACCCGACTGACTCCAGCAGTCGCGCACTTGTCAGTTTCCTCTTGGCCACGCCCCGGCGGAGTAGGTCCAGCTCCCCAGTGTTTAACTGAATCGT